>RJWT010003646.1:0-35763 GCA_004365215.1 Cuniculus paca | reverse complement strand
CTTCCTCCGGTGAGACCAGCACAGATCCCACCCTGGGGACCGAGCCCCAAGAACCTAATCACCTCCCCCTAGGCCCCACCTGTTAAAGGATCCACCACCTCAATGCAGCCTCGCCAACCTTGAGGGGACAGCCTGCATCCAAGCCACCGCAGGGCCCCCTGCGAGCACCCTGTGGCCTGGGGCTTTGGTGCTGTGTCTCTACTTCCGTCTCTGCCCTTTCCGTTCATTTCCCTGGGGGCTGAAGGTGACGCCGCTGTGTGCTGGGACAGACAGTCCCTTGAGAGTCTGCACGTGTCCCGAGCAGTGCTGCTCGCGCCTGTGTGGTTCGCTGCAGAGACGCCCAGGGTCGGTTTTGACGTCTGTCCAGGACTTGGGCTTTTCCTCGGCCTTTGTCTGAGAACACTGAGGTGGCGGAAACTCCTCTGCTCCCGGAAGGAAAGCCTCATCAGGAAGGCTATTTGCCAGGGTGCTGGCGGTCTGTCTTTCAGCCAGGGTGATTCTGGGAGGGAGGGGTAGTGTCATTTAAAAAAATAAAAAATCTTCCCTGCCAAAACCATAATACATTTTCTTTACTTTTTAAAAATTGGTAAATACAAAAACATGGTTAAAAAAAAAAGAATGACCTCTTATGACCTCAGGGTGCAAAAATAACCATTGTTAATACTCTGCAGGTTGTTTTCCTTTTATACAAACAGGTACACTTTTTTAAAAAATTCATCTAACAATAGCAAACATTTGTTGAAGCCATTCCGTGTGCCAGGAGGCCTTTCAGCCCTCTCCGTGCAGGACTCTGGGAGCATCATTATGTCCATTTTCGGAAGAGGAAAATGGGGCACAGAGAAAGACAGCTGGAAAGGGCAGCCCCGAGGTGGAAACCACGCAGTCTGTCTGCAGAGAACCCCTGGTCTTGAGTGTGTTGCAGCGCCATCTCACAGTGGAAGAGCTTGGATTCACATTTCTGGTGTTGCACAGTGTTCATTCCAAATTGTCTGGGCCGTCTCCCTTGTCCACTGTTTAGCACACAGAAGCCCACAGATGTAACTCAGTCTCCCTAAGCCTGCGTGGCTTGGAGATGTCAGTGCCACGGAGTGCCTGTCTCCTGTGCCTCACGGTCCACAGGCCACCACAAGGACACCCGGTGATCGTGAGCCTCCGTCCGTACCCCATGTCCCAACCCTAAACCTCACTTGTCCAGCCTAGGAGTCACGTCAGTGCTAAGTCCAGGTCGACGAGTCACAGCTTTCCTCCTAGCACAGACTGGTACTCAAAGTTTGCTCTCAGGATTTATTAGCATGCAGTGGCATTTATAGCTGGCTCTCAATTATCCACGCAGCGCGCACCCTGTCAAAGGTTGAAAGGTGCAGTCCCAAATTGTTCTGACCTTAGACCCATCGGACGCCCCTCCCTGAGACTGCTGACCAGCAGTCAGACTGATTGATTTGGGGCTCTAACTGCTGCTGCTTCTCAGTCTAGACTCGGGGCCATGTCATGCGGGGTCACGGCTGTGAAGTGAAGCGTAGCGTGGCGCCCCCTGTGTGTGAACACTGTTCCGCACAGAGCAGATGCCCGGCCGGGGCAGTGGGGAATTAAGGAAGGCAGGGCAGGTGGCGCTCACTGCTGAGTGTGGTGGGGAAGCATAAAACGCCTCACTCTCTTCAAATGTAGGGGAATTCTCAACAGAGAGCATCAAAGGGTTGTTTTATAACTCAGTCTCATCTGTGGCTGCTGGGCAAGAAGTTGCAGTGACTGGAGCGTGTGTACAGCAGGTAAAATTAAGGTACAGGGCTGGAAGCCAGGGTCAGGGTTGCCCTGGAGAGGGGAGGTCATGTAGTTGTGTTTGAAAGAGACCAAGGGGAGCTCCGGTTTCTTTAACTGGATGTATCGTTTGTAAGAATTCTTCCATTTTATACTTCTGTACCTGCGCTTTTTTTCTGAGTGTAAATTATACTTCAAGTTTAGATAACCTTATTTATATTCATATAACTTGTTACACATTAATGCTCAGAAAAATCACAGTTTAGTTAAATCCATTTGCAATTATGCATCTGTGTGTGGTGGTGCATGCCTGTAATCCCAGCACTCAGGAGGCTGAGGCAGGGGGATTATTGTGAGTTCAAAGCCAGCCTGGGCTATATAGTGAGTTCAAGACCAGCCTGAACTACATAAGTCTTAATCCTGCCCCCCCAAAAAAAGAAATGATGCAGAATTTATTATCTAGGTACTAGGGAGAATTCTCCACTTGGGATATTTCAGGCAGAACTCCTGAGGTCATTTTTGATTCCGTTATCACGCATCTTAAATGGCTTCAGTGTGGACTCCTTGGAATAAAGAATGATGTCACTGAGGTCGATCAGACGTTTATGGACAGCCTCCTGTGAGCAAAGGAAGCTGGTGGCATTGTCAGGCACAGCTGTGATATCATCTGTCCCCTGTTTCACACCACCAGGAGTTCAAGTACTCAGATGACTGAGAAAAGGAGGTGGCAGGTGGTGCCCCAAGGAAAGCACAGAGCAGCAGGGAGCCTCTGTGGGAGGGAAGGAGAAGCAGGCTTCGCTGGAACTAGGAAGGGCTGCTTGGGAGAAGGGACATTTGAAATGGGTTTCAAAGAGTGTGTGGGATTTGATAAGTAGGCGAGTGGCCGACCTCACAAATATAATTCCCGTGAGGAGGAGCGCACCGTGGGACATCGAATTGTTTGGTCCACTTAAGATAAGTGGCATCCTTCAGACACAAATGAGGCTGAAAGCTCCTGCTTTACAGGCCGCTACTTCATCTGGGGGTAAAGGAAGCTCCTGAAAAGTGTGGTCGGATCTGTTCTCCCCAGTGAAATCCAATTCCTAGTCTCCCTGACTGCACAGTTACCATTAAGGACCCTGCACGCGCTGAATGGTATTTTCTGTGTTTCCTGCCGTCTTTGCTGGGTCCACAAATGAACCACAGGTACACAGCTTCCTCGTGCTGTACCTTTTTCTTCCAGCTTCCTGGGTGATGCTCTTCTGCCGGATAAAGCAGCCAGTGTCTCTCATTCCTGGCAGATTGCTTGTGGGAAGAGGGGCCGAGAAATAATGTTTGTAAGTCGTGGAGGAGGCCTGACCCAGCGACCTGGGGTTGTGTCCTGCCTTGTTATGTGGACTCCCTTCTGTGGGATAGAGTTGGGCAGGATTTACGGTGTGCCAGAGTGTTGCTCGGTGTTGGAAATGGGTCACTCAAACCCTGGGAGGTCCATTGAGTTAATCCCTTACTGACTTTTTACGATCAACCTGTGAGTCTCCTAAAATGCCGATGTGTGCTGGGCATCGTCGTGCCTCCTGCTCAGTTTCCGTGGAGCCCCTCTGTCAAGGCATTCTAATCAAAGGACTGTGAACTTGACCTGTGCAGTGCTTCAGTTCAGGTCCTGGGAATTGTCGTTTGGAAATTGTGTACAAGCGCTGCAAAGACCCTGAAAGACGGTAACAGAGCGTGCTGGCGTGGTGGCGGGAGGATGAGGTCAGGGCGACATGGATTCAGACCCCAGCGCTGTAGCTCTCGGTGGCTGCATGTTTAAAGACGGCGCCTTCTTCACCTGCCTCGGCTGCCGTCCTGGCCCACGCTCCGCTGTGGTCTCCCTCCCAGGTGCGCTGTCCCTGCCCTGCCCTGCCCTGCTCCACGCTGCCGGGGCCCGTGGCTGAGAAAGCTATGTCATGTGGACTTACTATTATCATTGTTTTTCTTTGCTTTTTTAAATCACCATGGTTGCGGTTTGGAGTTGTCTCCATGTCTAGACAGCATGGTTGTGTT
This sequence comes from Cuniculus paca, assembly GCA_004365215.1. Lineage (NCBI taxonomy): Eukaryota > Metazoa > Chordata > Mammalia > Rodentia > Cuniculidae > Cuniculus > Cuniculus paca. The sequence continues at coordinate 31,986 of RJWT010003646.1, read as the reverse complement.
ATTCAGTTATTAAAATTAATCGTGCACCGTATTGCTGTGTCACATCTATTTAATGATTCCATTATGAAAATAATCTTTTGGTGTTGATGGATATGCCTGCTGGAACTTTACTTTCTTCTTTCTTTTCTTCTTTCTTCTTCTTCCATCCTCCTTGAGAGGAAGCTCACTTTGAAAAGCTGGGGCTAACCGGGGACCTCAGCCCAATCTGCATTTTCTACCCTGGCAGCCGATAGGTACCATGTGATCAGACAGCCGATCAGATACCCTGGAGATCTACAAGAGTTGCAGAAAGGAGTGCACTGCCCTGTCTCGAGCTTGAGAGGAGAGCAGGGAGTGTTTTTCCTGTGCGACTCTGAGTTTGGAAATCTGGAACTTATGGCACGTGTCACAGCTGCACAGATGAGATTGGGGAAGTTGTCTCTTCGACCCCTGAGGTTAAAGTGCTTCTTTCTGGCCTTTCAGGTGGAGCGCCATGACATGAATACCTTAAGCCTGCCCCTGAGCATCCGGCGAGGAGGGTCTGACACCAACCTCAACTTCGATGTGCCAGATGGCGTCCTGGACTTCCACAAGGTCAGACTCACCGCGGACAGCCTGAGACAAAAAATTTTAAAGGTGACAGAGCAGATAAAGATCGAGCAGACCTCTCGAGATGGGAATGTGGCCGAGTACCTGAAACTCGTCAACAGCGCAGACAAGCAGCAGGCCGGGCGCATCAAGCAGGTGTTTGAAAAGAAAAACCAGAAGTCAGCGCACTCCATCCTCCAGCTGCAGAAGAAGCTGGAGCAGTACCGCCGCAAGCTCCGGGAGATCGAGCAGAACGGAGCCTCCCGCAGCACCAAGGATATCTCCAAAGACACCCCGAAGGACGTCCAGCACTCCCTGAAGGAGGCCCAGGCCAAGTCTCGACCTGCCCCCCATGCCGTGGAGAGCAGTAAGTCGGGCATGCCCGGGGTCTCCCTCACGCCACCCGTGTTCGTCTTCAACAAGTCCAGAGAGTTTGCCAACTTGATCCGGAATAAGTTTGGCAGCGCCGACAACATCGCCCACTTGAAAAACTCCTTAGAGGAGTTCAGACCAGAGGCGAGCGCCAGGCCCTACGGGGGCAGCGCCACCATCGTGAACAAACCCAAGTATGGCAGCGATGACGAGTGTTCGAGCGGCACGTCGGGCTCCGGTGACAGCAACGGGAACCAGTCTTTCGGGGCAGGCGGGACCGGCCCTCTGGACAGCCAGGGGAAGCTGGCCGCGGTTCTGGAGGAACTGCGGGAGATCAAGGACACCCAGGTCCAGCTGGCGGAGGACATCGAGGCGCTGAAGGTGCAGTTGAAGAGAGAATACGGTTTCATTTCGCAGACCCTGCAGGAGGAGAGATACAGGTGAGTCCAAGCATCGTCTCAGGGGCGCGGGACAGTAGCTGCAGTGAGAGAGTCTGCCGGGAAGAGATGCGACAGTGGCTGTAGATCACAAAGGATTGAGGGATCAGCAGTTCCTTCCAACCTCCGTAATTTCTTATGTTATTAGAGTGGCGTAGAGCTGACAATTAGAGGAAGACACTATGCACATGGGTCTCCTAAAACCTCACTCTGCAGGCTGTGACTCATGTGCGTATTAAGTTACTGGTTCGTTAGAATTCTGTTACAGTCTCCTTACACCGATCCAGAGGTCTACATTTCATTTCCCTCCATAACAGTGATCAGGTAAGAATCTAATTCGTTCTGTAACAGTGTAGGCTTCATTTGGAATGGCAGTCTTGAACTCTTTGTATATGTATTTTTATGGACTTTCTTTTATCTTTTTCTTTCTTTTTCTTTTCGGAGGCAGGGTCTTGCAAAGTCCCTAAGTTGTCCATGCTGGGCTCAAATTTTCAGTCTTCCTGCCTCAGCCTCCAGAATGCTGGCATTACAGGCATGCACCACTCCACCCAGCTTGTGTACTGTATTTTATCATTATACTTTTTACCTAAAGAACTTCCAGAGGTAACCTTAAGATTCAAAGTATAAATTCAAACCTTGTGTTCGCTTGTGTAATCTTATGTTAGTTACTTTTAAAAGTAGGTATTTTTTATGAAACTATTTTTAATCTTTATTTGTTATTTGGTACTAGACGTGGAACCCAGGGTGTCACACGTAATAGGCAACTGCTCTACTACTGAGCTACGTCCCTAGCCCTGGAAACGTTTCTAAAGCTTTCCATGTGCATCTTTGACTTTGACTGATCCATTGCACCAGAACTCTGTTTTTGAGTCATGACTTTTCCCAAAAATGTTACCTTAATTTCATCCAGGTAGTTTTAGAGACGGTCCTTTTTGGATGTAGATTTTATCCCAAATTACAAATGCCCTTTTATATAAGGTTAGCACCATTTTTGTTTTTATAAAAATTGTTCTAACACACGATCTACAAACACATCTACAACTGGGAGTGATCAAAGTTGTTTCCGGCTAAGGTGCCTTCCCCAAACAATCCATCCTGTCCAAAGTAAACATTTTATGGTCTCAGACAATAGGCAGAGCCTTTTCTCTGGGGGATGGGCAGGGCAAAGGAATGGGAATCTTTGTATTTCTCTTACTTTATATTTGGACTTTGGAAATGCCATCGGGTGACGCAGCTATCAATTTGTAAAAAGCTCAGCTTTTTGTTGGCACCTAAGTTCCTGGGCTGAACAGCACAGATGGTGCGGTTTGCACACTGAACACGGGTGCAGCTGGTCACAGAGCGAAGCTGATACCAACCCTGTCGTTCCGTCCTTCGGAGCCCTTCACCCCAGAAACTGGGAGGGAAAAAGAGGGCAAAGCAGGGGGTCCAGGCCTGGAGCAGGGCTCCGTGTAGCCATCTCCTAACTGGCCCTTGCCTGTGCTCCGTCCTGTGGCTGCTGCAGCCCCCCAGATGCTCGTGTGGCTCCCCTTAAGCAGTAAAGGTCTGTGACAGTCGCACTCAGATCGTGCTCCTGTCTCTGTCCAGGTACGAACGCCTGGAAGACCAGCTGCACGACCTCACAGACCTGCACCAGCATGAGACAGCCAACCTGAAGCAGGAGCTGGCCAGCGCCGAGGAAAAGGTGGCCTACCAGGCCTACGAGCGATCACGGGACATCCAGGTACCGTGCCCTCCGGCTGGGACACCACACTGGGTGTTCACAGACTTTAGCAATGGGACAGGTGCGTGCACTCAAGGACTCCAGCATAGGGGACAAAATGTTTTCTCTGTACAAACATTTCTTTTCCCACAGTCTCCACTCACTTACAGCAGACAATACTAAGAAGCTGTGTTCTGTATACTCTCTGCCTCAATCAGGTATTGATTATCTACCCCAGGCCCAACACCACCAGCATTTTAATAAGTGTAAAATAGAAGGTGCATCCTGCCTTCAAGAAGCTTCTTGCCCAGGTCAGAAGTAGCCCAACAGCCAAAGGGCTCACAACACATGAACACAGACCCTACAGGCCACGCCAATTCAGATGTGTGGTGCCCAGCAAGCTGTAACATCTGGGACAGCCTGTCATCGGTGGTAAAAGGTTGGATTTCAGGCCTGCATGCGAGCTGTGTGGTTTTAAGCAAGCCTGGTGTCTCTAAGAGAACAGCTTTTGTATTTGTAACCATTTCAAGCATTCACGTGCATATTATGCACCAGGCACTCGCAGAGCACTGTGCATGTCTCCTTTTGTTCTGTTTCCCATTTACCCCTCAACATCCCTTGAAGGTCATTCCTATTATGAGCCCTACTGCTCAGATGTGGAGACGGAGGTACAGAGAGGTGAGGTGGCCTGGGCAAGCTCTTGCAGATCACCCTTGAGTACTGGACATGAATGGACATCCTGGAGAAGGTGGGACTGAGAGGGGCAGCAGAGTTGGCTTAGTGGAAGGAAAGGGTAAAGGGATCTCTGTAAACAAAGGCCCATTCAGGATTTCCCAGTGTGATACCGCCACTGTCTAGGAGCAACCCTGGGCTTCTTGAGTGCTTTCTTTAAAAAACAAAACAAAACAAAAAGTACTCTTTAACTAATCATGAGCTTCACCTTATGGATTTTCTCTGGAGACGGTGGTTATTTTCTCTGACTGCTAGTCCGAGCCCTGCCTTAAGAGGGACAGAACTGAAACAAAGATAGCAGCTTTCCCGTGCATATTTTATGTCACCCTGCCTGGAGGGCTGAGCTTGTGCTGATCCCCACTGTCTGTTGGGACAGTTTTGGGGACCAAAGCAACGGAGCTGATGAGAGCGTGGCTAACGAAGAGAAGAGCGTGGAGGGCCACGGATCTAGCTCGGTGGCCTAAACGCCTGCCTGGCAAGTATGAGGTTGTGAGTTCAATCCCCGGTGCCGCCAAAAAAAAAAAAAAAAGAGGAAAAAAAAAGAGAAGAGCGTGGTATGCAGGGCACTTGGGGAGTGGCTGGCCTGGGGGTGCCCGGCTAAGAGACTCGGCTTCCCTGCCCCGCTGTGAGAAACTTGAACCCCCTCAAGCGTTAAAGTTGCCTGGGGGGAGCAGCACAGTCTTCACCATCCTAGCTAGAGCAGGTCTGGAATGCCGCTGGGAGACGCCCATAAGGCTTTCTGTTTCCGGGACTTTGGGTTACTTCTCTTTGTTAAGGAACGTGTCCCAGGAGTAAAGAGATCAGGTAAGAAAAAGGGGGGCTTCACAAAGGGATTAGACTGGCAGAAGAGTTGATGTCCGAGAGTTCCAGTTTCATCACTAAATCAGAACTGTAAAGAGAACATCTGTGAATAGAGAGGCCTTTCCTTTTGTGGGGCTTTGAATTCTGGCCCTCCTGCTCTTGTGTGACCCTAGATGAGCTAGTGCCCTGTGCCTCAGTTTCCCTATCTATATAATGTTAGAATCAATGAGCTCTGCTTCAATAGGTCGAGAGGATCAAATGGGATAATTCATTTAAATATCAAAGCCTTTGCCAGATACATAATAACAAACAGCCAAAAGACGAACGCTGGTCATTGTTGTTATTGTATTGCTGAGTAGCCACATTCCTGGGGCTTTTCACCGTTGGGCCCACTCAGATTCCTCTTCATTTCCTGGTTCCTTGCTTCTTGCCAGCATTTCCAAGGCAGTTCGGATGAGTGCCTGCGTCCGTGTAATTCTCCTGCCCCATCAAAGATGAATGAACGCGCCTGGAATGCACCTCTTTGCTGTCCCGTTTCCTTGTCCATGCCACAGCCTCAGTGGGACGCCTCAGCTCCCTGTCATTGCTGGGCACACGCCCGGAACTGTGGAGTGCAGTGATGGGAGAAGTCTGATCCCCTGGGTGGTAGCCTAGCATGCTGGAAGTTACCATAGTAACAGCCCTGTCCTCTGGCCCGTAGAGTGTTCAGTGGGAGAAAAGCAAATCAGTGTCAGAATCATTATGCTTGCTTGAGACCCAAGAGGGTGACTGTATTTGAATTGTGTGACCACACTGACAGCTTAGGCTGTGGTTACTGACCTGCAGGGCCTTCTCTTTCTCTGGCATCCTGTTGCTGGCAGCCAGTCTCTTTTGTGTTTTGCCAGTGTGCAGCACAGCACTGGCTCTGTGCTTGAGGGGACAGTGACTGAGAGATAGGCCTAGTCCCTGTCCACATGCAGCTTATCTGTCTCCTGATCGGCAAGGAGGGCTGCAGGGAGACCTCCCTCAGGATGTAGCAGTCAGGCAAGACCTGAGAGATGAATGGGAGATCAGCAGAGGAAGAGAGGTGGGATTTGCAGAGACACAGTTCAGGTAGAGTATGCTGTGTGTGCAAAGGTCCTGGGGTGAGTTAGTGCTTCTTTCTGAAGCTTAGAAAAAAATTTTGATCAGAAGACTATGAGGGAATAAGAAATTGCCTTCAGGAAAGCAGGAGAGGGTGGTCCTGTGGTTGAGGCCAGGTTAAAGATTCGAGAGATTTTATGAATAGGAGTGTTGTGAATATGCACCTTTAAAAGATCAGTTGGGTCACTGTGCAGAAGATGACTTATGGGGTTGGGGTACAAAAGGGGCCTTTGTGTAAGGTCACTGCGGCAAGCCAGCGATCAGGGTGACAGATGGAGGTGGAGCCAGGGCGGAGGAAGTGGATGGACTGAGAGAGACCCGGGTTTGCTCAGTGGAGCTGGGCTGTGGCCCGGCTGGAGGGCTGTCGAGGGGACCTCCCTGCCTTGGGCCCTAGTGCCTACCGAGGCCAGGAGGCTGTGGGACAGTGAGGCTGACCCCAGGCACAGCTGGTGATGCACACCTGCACATTCGGCCCTGTTGCCTGGGGTGCTTTGGGGAAGCTGCGTTTCAGTAACCAGAGCCTCGGTACGCACAAGACCCAGAGGTGGCCTGGGGACCCCAGCATTCAGAGAGCACTGAACACAGAGCCACCCCAGTGCCAACACTCTCCACTCCCTCCTCTGGCCCCGGTGTGGACACAGCTGGGCTCCAGCTGGAAAGGTCGGGTCTGGGTGGGAGACGGTGACACCAAGCTAAAGGTGGAGCCCTCTGCCATCACAAAGGCAAGCCCAGGCCTTATCAGGGGCCAGAGTTTCATGTCACTTTATTACAAATATAGGCAGAGCCAGGAAACATAGCCATTAACTCCTCCTTGTTGGTATTTGACGGTTGTGTGCGCCTGCTCAGTCTGTCCATGAAAACCAGGAAACATGAGCCTTGTGATTCCCATTTTCCATCTTTGACCATCACTGTCACCTCGAGCTTGAGGATTAGAAGCTGCAGGTGGCTGGGGGGGGATGATGGGACAACTTTCTGCACATCTGGGCACCGTGCGCCTCCGCATCTGACCCCGCCGTCCTCTCGCCCGCAGGAAGCCCTGGAGTCCTGTCAGACGCGCATCTCCAAGCTGGAGCTCCACCAGCAGGAGCAGCAGACGCTGCAGACCGACACCGTGAACGCCAAGGTGCTGCTGGGCCGGTGCATCAACGTGGTGCTGGCCTTCATGACCGTCATCCTGGTGTGCGTGTCCACCATCGCCAAGTTCATCTCGCCCATGATGAAGAGCCGCTTCCACATCCTTGGCACCTTCTTCGCTGTGACACTCTTCGCTGTATTCTGCAAAAACTGGGACCATATTCTGTGTGCCATTGAACGGATCATAATACCGAGATGAAGCCGCTGCGTCCTTCCTTCCTGTTCCCTCGGGTTTTGATTTTAAAAGGAAACTGTGTGCATCCCACCAAGTTTTTCAGTGCACCCGCTGTGCAGACAGGAGCGTGTGAGGCCTGGAGCCCTGTGGTGTAAATAGCTGCGGGTCTCTTGACTGAGTAGCAGTTGCCAGCTCAGTCCCCGTACTCGGCTAAGGTGAAGCAGTTTCAGAGCTGTCCCCACATTGCTCACTGCCTTAATCAGACCTGACCCCTCCCGTGAGCCCAGCACGGCAGACCCTTGTGTGTCAAGCACTTGGGGCGTAGCTAGAGACCCAGAAGAAAGGGGACTCCCCAGCCCTGCTCCCTTAGTCCTTGTGGCTCCTGAGCTTCACGGCTGCTGGTGTTTGGATTTTCCCTGAGTCCTGTGAACAGCAAGGATGCGATGAGAGTCAGGAACTGAGAAGCACAGGCCTCGGCACTTGTTGGAGGTGTGTGAATCTCTGTGTTGTCCACCCCACTGTTCACAGGCGACATAGGTCTCATCGCGTACCTGGTGTTCACCGTGGTCAGTTGTGGAAACTGACGTTTGTTGTGGACGTGCAGCGTCCCTGTTACCTAACAATGCTGTGTTGTGGGTTTGGTTGCACTTGAAGTGTAAGACACTAGGTCCTAGGAGTGGGGCCGCCCTCCTCTTTTTCCCCAGGAAACCACATCCTTCTGCTTCGCACATGCCCCGTCTCCCATGCATACCTCCCCCAGCGGTGGCTTTTTAAATTTGGGGTCCTGTGAGCACTAACTGCTCCCAGGTTTGTGTTTTGGCAATCCCTGATTGTGATAAAAAAAAAAAAAAAAAACAACCCCTTTGCAGATGCGATGGACTTATGTCATTCACTCTGAGGGCTGAAAAATGAAAAGCAGCACGGCCTGCACTGAAGAAGGACAGCGGAGTGGCAGTGTGTAACAAGCTGAGGTTGGGATGCTGGAGGAAGATGGGGTGTCTGGCTGCTTGGGTGGGTGAGGTTAGCAGGAACAGCTCTCTGGGTGGAGATGGCGAGGCTCTGCTTAGAGAGGTGCAAGGCCAGCAAGCATGGAACGAATTAGGTCTGGGGCTGGTGCCAAGAGTGCCGTCTGTCTCTTTGGATCGCATCGGGACATCTCGAGGCCACTGGCCAAGCGCACTGTCACTGGGGGAAGCACAGAGCCTTCGTGTCCGTGGCCCATTTAGGGGATCACCCCCCTACAGCCTGGTGTCACTATCCTTCCAATCGGGTTCTCTGCGCACACACGCAACAGAAGGGACATCGTGGCAGCTGCTGATCGGGCCCCTCCCCCTGCCCCCCACCATTTGCCAAAGGTGTAAAGACACGCTCACGTACATTTTCTTCCAGGAGACGTTGCAGCTCCTGGATTGAAATTAAGTGCAATATTTTGCAAACAGCTTTCTTAGGGAAATCTCCTGGGGAAATGAAGTGTGACAGAGTGTGCCGTGCTGTGAGAGAGTGGAAGAGTTGGGCACTTAGTACAAGCCCAGCGTGTGTGAGTGAGATGCGTACAACTCAAGCGTTTTTAAAAATGTACAGTTCAGTAGTCGTAGTCAGCTCACAAACCATTCAAGCATCACCCCTAACTAATTCCAGACTGCAGCTTTTTAAAATAATAAATATCATTTCGTGAAATCGGTGGTTAGCGTTTTGGAACCGAGAACAAAGGGGCTGCTGCCCCTCCCCATCGCACAGCCGCGTCCCCTGCCCCTTGAGACTCCTGCGGCCTCCAAAGTTGACTGGATACACTGTGACCCATGAGAGGATCAGGCAGAAAGGGGGACGCAGCGCCCTCCAGCCCCTCCACTTGGCGCTCTTTGCAGAATCTGCTAGAAAGCGGCTTCCTTCCCAATCTCAGAGCGTCCACACCCAGAACCGTCTCTGACCTACCTGGCATATTTTAGAGTCTTGTGGAAAGTTCATGAAGCTTTTAACTTTTTAATAAGATTATATCCTTCAAGGGGACTTTTATTCTGCAGTTTACTGTTCTCTTCTTAGGGACTGTACCTCTTCTTGCTTATTCTCTTCAGTGCTGGAGAGGAAATGAAATTTTATAAACATACAGTCAAAACTAGTGATACAGCTGTGCCATAGCCTGGAATTGGATATTTAATTTACATGTAAGTCAACTTATCTTTTACTTTTCCACCTTTTGTTGGTTAAAAAAAAAAATTGCACATGGCTAAAAACGAAAACTGATTAGATGAATACACACCTGATCAGCCTGAGAGCATTACGGAGTGATTTAAGATTCTAGTGCTGGATTTTCATTATTATTGTGATTGCCAGGATAACCAGGATAATGTGTTGAGGGTTAAAAAACTTAAAATACTCTTCTGTGGGTTTTGTTCTGCTCATATTTTGAGTATGATTGCACCAGAACAGACCCCCTCCAAAAATACCCACAATGCAACAGCTGCTCATTGCACTCCACAGTGGTTTGGGGCGGGGGACACAGACCCCTCCCTAGTTTTCTGGCTGTAGAGTCTTGGGGTTTTGGGTGTTCTTGCGTCCAGATCCCTGTGACCTGCTGACAAGCTAAATTCTCCCAAACCTTTTTGCCTTTTAGTTTGAGCCAGAGCTGTGCTGTACTCTGTCAATTAGCATTCCTACACTGGAGCCCTTCTTGTCACTCTGGTTTGCCTTGAAATGTTGCCCTCCTCTGTGTATTTATTGCCCTGCCACTTCTCTAGCATATCAGGCTTAATTATAGGTTCAATAATGGGGAGGGAAGAGTTTCCCTCAGGCAACTAATTACTTTTGTCCTTTTTGGTTGGGTTTTAAACAGCAAATTATTTTGCACTGAATGGGAGCACTTTTGTATTAAATCCAGATTGATTGGGGAAAACACTGAAATATACTGATTGATATGGACTTCTGTGATTAAACAGCCTATTTTGCATGTTTCTTTAATTTTGAGGCATTATTTAGAACCCAAGGTTTATCCAGAAGGGAGCTATTTCAAGAGGATTCCGCGTGACTAAGGAGAGAAAGGGTCTAAAAAGATAAATCACTGAAGAGGATGAGATTGGCCTATTTACCTCAAAAGCAGATACAAAGCTAACAAAAACAAAAAAGTGGAGTTAATAGGAGCTTGGTAACCTGTAAGATAAAAAGCAGAACCAACCTACCATCTTCTGAAGTCAATATAATTCTCTGGCTGTAAGAAGCAAGAAAGTCATGCACCTTGATTGTTCTAGGAATGATTTCTGTTTTGCAGTTTTAATTTATTTAAAGCCTGTCTGCAGTGTTTGTCCTAAGAGAAATGTTCCAACAAAATGTGCTGTGTGTTGCAGACGCATTTAGGTGATAGCAGCTCTCAAAGTCCGATCTGGAGTGTTGATTGTAACGTCTGTTGCAGTTTCTATTTTGTGAGATACTACATAGTTTCATGTCAGCCTAAAATTGTAATTCCTCCATAGAACTTTACCCTGTGGTGGTGTCATCAATGAATTCAAAGCAGGTGCCGTTATTTTTTTAAATAAACACTTGATATTAGCTTTGATGTTCAATAAAGAGTTAAATTTCTTAAGTTTTCACATTTGTCAGAACCCATGTCCATTGTGTGTGTGTGTGAATGTGTATGTAAAATCAGCTTTAATAGACTAGTTTTTATGGCAGTTTCAGGTTTGTAGAAAAATCGAGTAGATGGTTGAGAATTCACTGCTCCGCACACGTGTCACCGCCCTCATTAGCAGCATTTCCCAGTCGCCTGGCACACGGTCACCAGTCACTCGGAGTTCACTGTTTCCAGGAGGGTTCACCCTTGGTGTTGTACATTTTGTGATTCTGGATAAATGCATTAGGACACGTAGCATCAGACCACAGAGTTTCACTGCCCGAAGAATCCTCTCTGCCTGTCTATCCATGCATCCTCCCCGTCATCAATTTTTAAACTCATTTCGAGGATTACAAAGCACTTTATTTTCATAGAGTGTGAACTCCACCAAACAGTCTGTGCAGGTGGGCACAGCATCCCTGTTCTATAGGTGATTGGCTCCCAGACCCATGAGCTTTTCTGGAAGTCACAACCAGCGGAGGATTCAGAACTCTGCACATTTGTTTTTCCTCATCTCCACATTTTAGCCCTCAGCTCCCAGCACCTGCATGTCCTGAGCAGTCTTCTCCATTGGTTGCCAGCCCTGTGCAAACAAGAAAATGAAACTCAGTTGATGGAATTTTTAGCTACATCAGCCTGTTCCCAACCCTGGAAAACTTGGTATTTCAATGTTTGGGAGTCCTGTGGGACCCAGCTGGTATTTTGACACTTGTCATCTGATGTTTGAAGATGTAAATTCAGAAAAGTGATTGAATTAAATGTGAATGTCTAGCCCAGTGTATTTCCAGATGTTGCTCTGGGGAAGACTCCTTACCAAATCTATGTTTCCCTGAAGAAAAGAAATGGGAAAGCGTTTCATTAGTTGGTTTGTAACTGATAATGAAAGACAGTGTCAGAATAAATCAATACTGTCCGATATGGACTCCTAATAGGTAAATACTACCTGAGATAACCCATAGTCACAATTTCCTAACATGACATAAGTAATTTTATAATAAAAACATTAATAGTAAGCACTCCTAATAGCTTTTCTGAGTTCGCAACCCTAACATGGAAGATTATTTGCAGCTCCACAGAGACTGGCTTTCTAATAGTTACAACTGTGAGATACTAAAATGCAGGGGACACAGAGGGACCGTGACAGTAGGTATTCACCTAACAGCGCTTACGGGGTTCAGTGCCCGGTGCAGTGCATTACATGAAATACCGAGTGCAACTGTCCCAACATCCCATAGACAGGCACTGTGACCCCACTAACAGATGGGGCTATTGCAGGTCCCAGTGGTTAATCGGCCACGTGACAATTGACTGACGGCGGATCTGTTTATTCCACCCCAAGCTGTGTGGCTGGAGCCCGCACTGGAACCTGCTGCCCAGTACTGTACTGGAAGGAGCCCAGCAGACGGCACTGCAAGATGGATCACTGTCCCGGCGGGGCTCGCTCCAAGACTAGGGTCAATCCTGTGGTTACAAACTGCACCTTTGCCCAGCTAGTCGTGCTGAGCAAGGGCAGAGATGCCCCGAGCTGACGTGCTGGAGCTCCGAACAGCCATGGGCCAACAGACTTGTGGGTGAAGAGAGCAGAAAGCTATTAGTTAAAGCAACTCTTACACTGTCCCTGGCTTGCTGGGATGCTGGGGGTATATAGCTGGCAGTTGATCTGGCTGAGTATTTCTGGCTTTTTGGCTTAGCTCTGAGATGCTGGCGTCCCTGGCAGCTTCTGTTCTGATCTCCATGATATCTACTACCATCTGTGGCGGCCACCTCTGAAGTCCCTCTCCTTGCCAAGTCGGCCAGAATGAGTCCCCTACCAGGCCTTTAGCTGGATTCAAGCAGTTACTGGGAACAATGCTGACAGCTGTTTCGGTGGTTACTCTGGCCTAGGCAATGGGAATTGGATTTTTCTTTTTCTGTATGTTTTCCCCTTATTCTGCTTTACAATAAGCGATGGAGTAACGAGAACAAAGTCATGCCTTGGTCTAAACTGGTAGTGAAGGGCTCCTTCTGCTACACAAAATGTCTAAGGCTGGCATCCTTCTCTGATTCTCAAACTGTCCCCGTCACAGCGGTGATGCAAAGCCAGCTTTCCACCCAGCCGCTTCCTCTCCAAAGTGCTTTTGCCTTCTTCTCTCCCATCACCACTCCCCTAGGCCGGGCCTCCCTGTTGCTCTTCAGAACAGTGAACTGTCAGGCAGACCCCAGCACTTAGGCCGTATCTGAATGTAAAGGCCACCACCGCCTTTGCTTCTCAGGGCTGCCCTCGTCAGCGCTGGGTTAGCATGAATCCTTTCCCCAGGTGTGGTCCCCTAGCAATGGAATGGAGTGGTTTCTGAACTACTGTGTGACACCGGGGACAGGGGCCTGGGGAGGACGCAGGTCGTGCTGTTCACAGCGCTGACCTGACCCAGGGTTGTGACCCGGCCTGGCGGGTCAGGAGGGCACGGGGCGGGGGGTGGGGGATGTGCAATGGCAGCCGCATCCGCATCCGTGAGTTGTAGCAGCAGCCGATGGTTACTCAGCACTGACTCACAGCCAGGTGCTCATTTGCATGTTATTCATCCCCAGCCCAAAGGAGCGGGAACCCCAGGCTCGGCAGGCAGGCGGGCAGGCAAGCGGGCAGGCAAGCGCTTCCCCATTCCACCCTGAGCCACCCCAGTGCTCCCTCTGCCACGCTCAGTCGGACCAAGAAATGCTGCCACAGTGCTAAGCTGTGCCCCTGTGGCCGGCTGTGAAACCAACTGGGAAAAACCGGAATGCCCAGGAGCTTCCTCACCCTGCGGGGACATTGCCCCTCCTCCTCCTCCCCTCGCCACCTGGGTTTTTGTTTTTTTGGTTTTCTTTTTTGAGACAGGGTCTCAGGGTCTCACCATGTAGTTCAGGCTGGGCTTGAACTCACAGTGATTCTCCTGCCTCAGCCTCCCGAGTGTTGGGCTTACAGGTGTGTGCCACCACGCTGGACTCGGTGGTTTTTTGAGACAGGGTCTCTCTATGTAGCCCAGTCTGGCTTCAAACTTGCTGTGCTCCTCTTGCCTCAGCCTCCCGAATGCTGGGATTATCAGGGTGCACCAAGCAGCCCTTACTTGCGTACCTGGCGGCCTGCACCTTTCCTGATCTGTAAAAGGTCTGTGGTGTCTGTGTTTTTAGCCAGGGTGGGTTGCAGACACCGGTTTGGTGAGAGCTGCCTTCGGGTGTTAGAGCTCCCTGCAGTTCGTGGTGTGGGAGGACAGGAGAGAGTTCAGTGAACTTCTCCCCATCTCTAAGAGTTCACTCCCGGTTGCATTTTCTTACCCCGTCCTCTGGTTCTCTGATCGCTCTCTAGGTTCCCTTGCTGCTTCATCTCATTTCACCCCCTTTGCACGGACTCCCTATGATGCAGCCATCATCTGTATGACTAATGCCACCTCTCTCTGCAGTGAGTACCTGCTGCTCTTGAGTCACACATCCGTATTCCCAGTTCCTTACCCTTCCTCTCTGAGGGACATCTTTAGCGAGCCTCAACCTATCACACCAAGCTCATTGTTCCATTCTTGCCTCCAGTCTTCTCTGTCTCTTCCACTGAATCCCCTCCATCATCCACTCGTCCACGCCGACTACAAACCCTCAGGCCATTCACCCTGTTTCTCTCCCGTGTCATCAGTGGTGTCGAGTCTGTCACCCACATAAACCCCCATTCACCCACCGCACTGCATCCCACCTGCTGCACCTTGATCAGGGCACCATTACTTCCCCCACGGACAGTTCTAGCGGTCACCTTCACGGTCCCCTGTTCCCCAGTTTTGTCCCTATCCAACCCCACCCCCCGTTCTGCCCATGTGATCTTTCTAAACGCGAATCAAATCACGTTGCTCCACTTCTTGAGCCTTCCCCTGTCCCCCACTGTCCAGAAGGTCAGTTCAGCCCAAGAGGTCCCCAGGATACTAGGCCCCACCCAGTGTCCCCTGCCTTCCTGCCTCAAGCCACACACTTCCTGCCTGCGGGCACCCTCCTTGCCCTTTCCTGCCCTTGGGCGATAGGCTAGAGTTTCTTTCGGCCTGCAGCCTCATTTCTCTTCCTCCAAGACCCTCGCAGAGGTGGGCTCTGCGCAGCTCCTGTGCCCCTCCCCTCCCGGCTCTGCATTCTGGAAGGGAATGAGCTCACGGCACCTTTGCCCTAGTGACTGAGGAGTGTTTGTTTAATGTCTGCTCCCGGGGCACAATAAACTCATGGTCAGAGCCATAACTCACTCATCTGGCTTTCCCAGGATGACACCAAATGCGGGCACGTAGATGACATTTAATACATACGGTGAGGAAAGAAGCTGCTCACTGTGAGGCTGAAATCTCTATAGAGCTACTTTCCTTCCCACTAGATGGCGTGTGAGCATTTGGTGGGCTGGGACCACGTCTCTCCCGTCTTTATCGGCCGGCCGTACCTAGGCAGCTGGTGTTCAGGAAATCTCAGTGGATGTGAGTTGTGTTCTCTGGCACCTTCCACCGGAAACCCCTCCCGGTGCAGAGGGGTAAAGGTGTCTAGAGCTCTGCCAGTCCTATTCTCCCACATGCCAAACTGGAAGCAGCCCTGATGCCATAAAGCAGGTCTCACAAAACCGGAGTCCAGCATCCACCCTGGCTAAAAGCAGAGGCGCTGCTGATGCCAGCCCAGACTGGCTTTAGGTGCTTTACAATTTTTTCTTCTCGCCCTGGAGAACGAACCTGGGGTCTTCACACTGAGTTACATCCCCAGCCCTTTACGTTTCTTATTTTGAGACATGGTCGTGCTAAATTACCAAGTCGCCCAAGCTGGCCTTGAACTTGCAGTCCTCCTGCCTCAGCCTTCCAGAGTGTTAGGATGACAGGTGTGTATCACTACACCTGGCTCACTTTTTAATTTTGCTTTTATTTTTAATTGGCATGTGATAATCGTAAGTATTTACAGTGTAATGCAATGTGTCAATATGTGTACATTGTGTGATAATCAAATCAAGAAAATTAGCCTATTCATTCCCTCACACATCTATCATTTCTTTGTGGTGTGAGCAGTCAAAATCCTGTCTTGTAGCTATTTAGAAATATACAGTACACACTTGCTATCACTTTTATCAGAAATATGACCGCACTTCCAGAACCAAAACATGCAGACACAACTTATGAAGAACTTTAAACCCCTCAGGAGAAATGGTTCCTGCCTGTGGAACATGTTGCTCAGGAGGCCGCAGGCCTGGGGGTTTTCCATGTTAGCTGACTTCATCCTCAGCGTCCCTGAGCAGGGCTGTGGCCTTGGGGAGCTGGAATCCAAACGCTCTTCTGTCTGCCTCCAAATCACACAGGGCAGTCTGTACCTGCTTTTGGAGTCCTGCAAGAGGGTAATTTCTGGGATTTCAGTGACTTCAGAGAACAGTGGGATTGTGTCAGTTCGGGTTCCCTAGGAGAACAGACTTAGCATAATATATGTGTGATTATACAAAGTAGGCTTATTATGGCCACCTGTGGAATCAGGGGTAGAAGAATGCAAAATGGCTATCTGTGTGTTGGACAGCCGGAAGTTGCTGTCAAAGGTTGGAGGCCCGGAGCTCACTGCAGAGTCAGTGTGGATCCCTGTTGGAAAGCTGAGTCTGCGATGGAAGCTTGGAGATGAGCACCCAAAGGCAATGGTAAAGACCAGAGCTCCTCCAAAGAAAAGGGCAGACTTCCTTCTTCTTGCCCTTTTTATTCCATCCAGGCTGCAAGGCAATTGGTTGGTGCCGCCCGCATCCCAGGTAGGTCAGCCTACCTGTCAATCATCACAGACACCCAGAGCTTTACTAATTGGATAGGTGGTTCTTACTCAAGCATGACGACATATCACAATTAACCCTTACAGGGATAGGGTATTTAAAATGTCCAATGTCTGAATTCTACAGGCTGTTTGGAAGCCGTTGTCTCCAAGTAGGATGGCCAGATGTTATAGGGTGGACTCAGCCTCAGCTGCACTTGCAGCTATCCGAGGCCTGGGCTGTCTCTCTGTGGATCCTTTTTGGAATTTTAGAGCTTGAAGCCTCCCATTCTGCACAAGGCTGAGGTCTGCTCCCAAGTCCTGAGACTGTAGTTATCTGCACAGTGTACTAAAACACTATAAATCGCAATTAAATATGCAATGTGTACTCGCACATACTATATACTTACAGATGTGTAATTTACATGTAAACAGGATTTATTAGGTTTTTTTAAATGTGGAAATGATTGCAAATTAGAGAAAGTTGAATGTTCAGTAAAAAAAAGTCAAATTTTTCCCGAAACTTTTCTGAGTAAATTGCCAACTTGACACCCAATCACCTATTAATATTTTAGTGATTAATTCCTAAAAATAAAAACAATCTCCTGTATAACCACAATTCAGTCATCAAAATCAGGAAATTAAATAGATAATCTTATTCACACTGTCTTCAGACCACACTGTCCCAACAAAGTCCTTGGCCACAAAATCGTGAGTTGGATTTAGCGATCTCTTTTGTCTCCTCCTGCTAGAGATATTTCTGCCTTTCCTTGGCAGTCATGATCTTGGTGCTTTTGAAGCTGATAGGCCGGGGGTTTTGTAGCGTGTCCTTCAGTCTGATATTTTCATGGCTAAATCCAGGTTGTCTGTCTGCCCAGAATCACAGAAGTGTCACTGAAGTCCTATCAGATGGAGCACAGTTTCAATCTGTACCATTACTCATGATTTTGCTGTGATCACTCAGTTACACTGATGGCTGCCCCAGGCCCCTTGCTGTAGAGACGTTTTTTCCGGCTTACTTAGTAAGTATTCCCTTTCCGCACCAAACTTTCAACTCCTTCATTTGTTTCGTATAGAATCAAGGTTGCTTAATTTATTCAAAGAGTCCATGGTTATCATTCATTTCAGTGACCTGTTGTGCCCTCTTTGGCTGCTGGGAAGTCTTCGAGCAGCCTTTAGAGACCTTTTGACATGTCCCCCTTGCTTCTTGGGTAACTCCTTGCTTTTTGGCACAGGACACTCCAGGCTTTTGTCCCTCCCCTCCTTGGGCGGAGACCTGGTCATCCCTGCAAGTGGCCAAGTTCATTTTAGTGGAAAATATTTATTTAGTAGAAAGTATTTACTAAGCTAAGACTTGATGGAAGGTTTGCTCTTTGCTACTGGACCATCACCACTTCTGGGTCTTCCCAGCAGCTGGGGGTGGAGGCGACGGGTGGCATTTGTACACGGATGAATGCATGTATGTGTCTGTGTAGTGAGGTGTGCATAGACATACACATCTGTCATGGACTTAGTGTGTCCTCTAAAATTCATATGCTGAATGCCTTACTCCCGGTGCTGTGCTATTTGGAGATGGGACAGTGGTGAGGTAATTAATGATGGCTTATTAGGAAGTGGTTCTCCATGATGGAATAAGTTGCCTTGTAAGTAGAGGAAGAGACACCGGAGCTCAATGTCTCTCCACACTATGAGCCATAAGATGGTCACCTGCCAGCCAGGCACAGATCAGCCAGGGCCTTGGCCTTGGACATGCTGGCCTCCAGAGCTGTGGGACACAAGGATTTGTCGCTTAAGCCACAAGATACATGGTACTTTGTTAAAGCACCATGCCTAAGGCAGCATCTGTATCTGTCTCTGTACTTGTTCCTGTGAACACGCGTTTAAAGCTGTGCTTATTTCTGCATCTGTGTAGATTTCAAGAATCATGATTGCACACTAGTTCCTCTGGTACCAAAGAGCACCGCTGAGTTTATTCCAGCTTTCTTCCTTTGCATCCATGTAACTCCTTTCTCCAACAGTGAGCACAGATTGCCACTGTCCCAACCTACAGATGCTGTTTAAAAAAAAATGATTAGTCCAGGTTCGCAGTACATAATGATGGCATTCGTCCTGGGGAGTCCGACCATGTGCAAGCAACGCTTATATTGTTTTCTCACCCCCTTCTCTCCCTCCTCTCTTCCCTCCATCTCTAGGTCCCCTTCCCTGCTTGCAAAAGACCTGTCTCCCTGATTCCTATTCTCCATCTTTTATTTTGCTCTGTAATTTATTTATTCTTTGGATTTCTCCCATAAGAGAAACTTGCAACATTTAAACTCGTGTGTCAGTAACAGAGGCCTCTTGACTTTCGCTGGGGTCTCCACCGGCCCACCCCTCGTTGAGAATATCACCGGTTGAAACGCCCTTCTACCCCCGGCCTTTGTGACCCAGTGCCCTGCGGGGCAGCGTGGTGAGCCGCAGGATCGGTGGCTGGCACACGCCACAGGACGCGAGCCAGGCAAGGCCCGGATCCAAGATCGGAGGCGCTGTGCCTGGAGAGCGTGCGTTGCGTTCTCACCATTGTCAAGCTGGGAGATTGTAAACTGAACCATCGGAAGTGAGGGACCGTCGTAGAGACTCCTCCTCAGCCCTCTGCGGTAACTAAATGGCCCTCGGCTCCCCGCAGCTCCCCGGGGTGGGCAGTGTGTGGGCGTTGACACCGCAGGCTGCCGCTCCTCTGGGAGCCCCTCACCCCGCTGGGGTCTCAGACCCCTTCCGTGCGGGCCACTCAGATGCCCTCCCTGCCCCGCCTGCACACACGCTCCGCCCCGCCTGTCCAGCCCATCCTGTGGGGGCTCCGCTCTGCCCGTCTCTGGCCACTGGCTCCAGCCCACATGGGTCCTTGCTTTGCTCTGCCCCACTAACCACTAATGACTTTAGAACTAAGTTGTTCAAGGAGGGAAGACAGCGAGGACTAGAAGAGAGATTTATTTTTTACAGCTCTGGGAGTGGAGCCCACGGCCTCACGCGTGCTAGGCAAGCACTGTACTATTGAGCTGCAGCCACAGTCCTTTTTATTGTTATTTTGAGACCGATTTTATTGTTCTTTGAGACCCACTGAGTTGCCCTGGCTGATCTTGAGCTTGCAATCCTCCTGCCTCAGCCTCCTGAGTAGCTCAGATAATAGATGTGCACCACCGTGTGTGGGTGGAGAAGAGCGTGGGTTTCTTTTCACACAGAATGACTTGGAGGCAGTTTGGGAAATACAGAGGCACAAAGAAATAGACAAAAATCTCCATTGACTCATTTACCTAGAGAAAACCATGATTATCCCTTTCTCTCCAAAGTGTCAAACGAACAAACAAAAAGCCAAGAAGTTCCCAGATTCTTCTGTTGAGGAAGGAAGACATGCCCATGCTTGCAAAGGTCAGAGGTGACCTGCATGCAGCCTCCCGCCCCCCAACTGTGTCTGCAGCCCATGTGTTGGGCCGGCTGTCTGCGATGCGTGTGCGTTGGTGTGGGCCGCGCTTCTCAATGCATGCGCACTTTCACCTGTCTGCCACGTTTCCTGTGTGGGTCTTTTTGCTCTGCACTTATTTAACGAAATAGGAACCTTTTTTATGGTACTGTCCTTGGGTTTGTTTGAAGTGTCTGCATAATTTCCCATCACACACACATGTTGTATTTGGCCATTTTTTACAATTAGAAATGATTAAACGGCTTCACCATGCCAGGGGCGTCGGGAAGCCAGCTTGGCACGGCGAAGCAGGGCAGCCGCTTCCTGGCGGTAATAGATGGCTGAACCCAAACTGGCTGGAAGGGTAGAAGTTTGTTTTCCTCACAAGAAGCTTTTCGGTAAGCCAAGGTTTCGGGCAAGACTCCCAAGTACAAAGACGAAATCCTGCAGCCAGGTCGCTGCAGGTGGCTGGGGTCCTCTCTCTGGGTTCCTGGACCTCCCATCCCTTCAAGAACATAAAAGGATGGAGAGAGAGGAGAGCAAGAAAAAGTTCTTGAATTTGCTTTTTCTTTTGGATTTTTTTTTTTTCCGAGACAATCTCTTATTGTATAGTCCAGGCTGGCCTTGAACTTGCGGTGATCCTCCTGCCTCAGCCCCCTGAGTGCAGGGATTATAGACATGTACCACCTTGCCTAGCTTTTTCTTTTCTTTGTCCTTTGGACTTCTGCTGGGGTGGCCGTACAGGGACTGGGGGTCCCACGTCCCTCCTTGCAAGGAGGGTCTGAGGCCAGGCTGTGGGGTGGGCTCCTGACCAGAAGGTGCAAAAGCTCAGGTGACCTGAGGCTACTGCATGTGGGGACTGCTGGGGTGCTGTGTGCTGGCACGGGCCACACAGGCAGGGAGCCTGCAGGTCACACCAGTGAGTAGGGAGAGGAGGCGGGTGGAGAGGGACACAGGACCCAATCCTCTGTCCTCCAGAGAGATGTAGCTCCCCAGTCAAGGGACCACAGGAAGGGACCCAGAGAAGAAAATCTCACGAGCGCCACAGAAGCACCAGAGCACAAGCATGAGGCCAGGAGAGAGCAGTGTGTCCCAGAAAGACCCACCCCAAGGTGTCCCACACATCCGGCAGGCTGCTAGGACAGGGCTGGGGCCAGGGTGAGAAGAATGAGGCAGAACAAAGAGAAGACGCTGGCACTGGGCACCTTTGCACCTCGGCTCGGGGCCTACGTGGGCCTGGGGGTGGATGGGAGGTTGAATGTGAAACCAAGGTCAAGGTTTTTACTCATCTTGGACCATCTGGACTCCGGCAGTGTGACTGTGTTTGCTGTTGAAAGTGACTTTGGTCCGTCTGCTACCCTGGCAGGGTTTGTGTCCAGGAGCGGACTGGGGTTGTCATCCCCCGGTGGTTTCCATGGAGGGTGGACGCATGGGCTGCAACAGTAGAGTCCATAAGCGCCTCTCACGAACAGTCTGCTCAGGACACTCGTTCCGAGTGGCGTAGACAGGGTTTAAGCAATGGGAAGGTTTTTTTCTTCACCTAAATAGAAACTGGAATGGCAGGTGTTCACAGGCCTGGGTCATTAGCTTCGAAGAAAGCTGAAGACCAATCTTATCTGTCCTTTTGCTCTGTTGGCCCCAGTACACCAAGATGTCTCCCCTCCCGGCCCCAAGGTGGCCGCCACACATCCAGCATCACATCCTCACTCAGAAAAGCAAGGAGGTGCAGGCTCTCCTTTCACAGAGAGGAAAACCTCTTTCTAGAAGTTCCCTGCACCCACAAGGCCAGCCTATAACCCTTAGGCCCGAACTGGGCCACATAACCACCACTTCCAACATATTTCCTGAATGTCTCTAGTGTATTTCCTTATTGGCTAAGATGCCTCAAACCGCTGTAAACTAGAATATGCCTGCTGCCCATGAATTGCTTCCCATGAGGTCATCAGTTACCTCACTACCCACACTGGGCATGGATTCTGTGCTTGCTGATCCACACGGGCCTCCGCTACACATTTCCCATGGTCAGCTGCCCCCTGCGGGGTTAACGCTGCCCACATCGCTAAGCCACAGCTCTGCACTTTCATTCCTGTGTGATGTCTCCGGGACACCCCTAGAGTGCTTCAGAGTCCACAGTCACAGTCACTGTTTTTCACCTTACACCAGATCTTTCTGTACTGTCCACCCCCATTACCAGCAGCCCCGCTGCCTGCCTGGTCAGCAAGCTAGAAACCTAGGGTCATGTTCCTCACCACGGTCACTACTGGGTCTCGTGGCACTTTTACCTTCGAATATACAGAATGTCTACCTCTCTCCATCTCAACTGCAGCTACACTGGTCCTGGTTCAGCTATCCTCAGAACAGCCGCAGCCGCGTAACTACTGCTCCTTCCCTTTCTTACCTGCCTTCTACGGGGATGTGATGCCGAGAACTGTGGCAGCCGTCTGGCAACCACGAAGCAGCATGAGTGAGGGCTGAAAGCCAAAGCGATAAGGGTAGCAGCGGGAGCGTGGGCAGAAGTGCACCCCCCTCACCCTATGGAACAAGTGAATCAATGCCAGGCATCATCTACCTGCAGACTTTTGGTCACGCTTGTCTATCCTGCTTACGACCCTGTTAGGGGTAGTTCATTGCACCACAAGCATGGCTTACTGAAACAGGGGGAGGAAGACAGAGAAAAATGTATGACAACCTTATCACACAGTCACATAGCAATCCTGAAGCTTCCGTTTTCCCGCAAGGGGCACTGGGGGGTAGTTGAGAGAAAGGCCAAATTAATGCAGTTAGTTTTTCATTTTTGCTCTTGGATAATGTGTCCCACAGAGATCACATCATACCCATCTCTCTATACAAACCCTCACCCAACCCTTGTACTTAAGACTGCTTCTAATGTCTAATTAATGTGTTTTGAGTCTGTTTGTGGAGGATGTTTTAAGATGGTCACATCCAGCATCTGCTACGTCCAAATGGCCATGTCAGAGGGGCCTCAGGCAAGAGAAGAGCTTTGCCTGAGTAGAGGGGGCCAGGTAGGAGCGGGCAGCATGGGAGGGGCAGCAGTGGTCCAGTGTGACCAGCAGGCACATGCAGATGCCTTGAGCCTGTGATGGAAGGGGTCCTGGGGCTGGGGCTGGGTGGGGCCAAGATCTGCAGACCTCGGCCTGGGAAATGCAGCACCCATGTAGCTCAGGCATTCTTGGGCCCCAGCCGCCAGGCTCAATTTTCAGTGCATCCAGGCGACTACTCTCCACTCGGCCTGCTGCCTGGGAAGCCACACTGTGGTCCCTCTGCTGTCATTTGGGAGCATAGCTGTCTCGGCCTCTGAGGACCGAAGTCCATCTGGAGTTGGTAATGTGGTTGGCCCCAAGGTTGGTGGCTGTCTGGAGATCATACATGTCTCTGGTGGCTGCTGCTGGTCACTTAAGGGGCCATCAAACAGAATGCCACAAAGAACAGTGCCACTGCAGAAGGAGGAGGACAAGACCCAGAGTGGGGAGAGACCGGAGGTCTTGGGGACAACCAGAGCTCGTGGCAGCTTTGGCAGCTTCCCCATCCTCCAAACCATCACAAGTTGATTTGGGTACACATTGATGACAGTCGTGTAGCATCCTGTCTTCCTTATCTGCAGTCAGAATTCAGCCTCTGTCCCCAGATACAAATTCAAAGACCAGCTGCCCAGAATCTCCCAGTTTGTGATCCCCAGAACCCCAAAGATAGTGGTACCAGCCTCACCCTCTGCCCTTCCCCAAACAGCCCTGAACACAGTCAGTCTGACGACAGTATTGTCCCTGTCTTGGGAGACTTTGCTAATGGTGACCACTGTGTTATTTTGCAACAAATGGCTTCAAGTCTCAGAGTTGACAATCTGCCCTTTCGCAAACTGGGAGAAAACCACGGTAACTGTTCTACGGCCGGTGGCCATTGGAGAAATGGCATCTTCGTCTCTATCACTTCTTTCTGTGGTTTTTCTCCCACTGAGAGAGGCTGGTAGGGGAGCGGGCGTTTTTCCTTCAGGCGTGGTTGGCGTGAGCGCACTGCCCATGGTCACGTCCTGGGATCTTCCAGCACGGCCGCTTGTGTCTGGGGAAAGGCGGGTGCCTTGGGCCTGACGCTCCCCATTGCTGAGGTTAGAGCAACCTCTAGGGGTTGCCATGGGTTACTGAGTACTTGGTACTGGGCCTGGGATCTTTCAAGCTGGAGTTCTTGCTGGTTCCTCCAGGTGTCCCCAAGGAGCACCGAGGTCTGTGGCTGCACATGGTCTGCAATTGGTTGGAAGAAGGCAGGTTGAACCCTTGGATGGTTACCCCAGTCAGGCCCACCTAAGGGTGACCCACTTCCAACTGTGCACACACACAGTGCACTCGTGGCCACCAGCTCTGAATGGGGCGCACCTCTGGCCCACCCAACCCCAGCCCGTCCTGCACCACGGCCTCCTCGCTGTGCACACGGCTTCCTCCTGAGTGTGTGGGCCGGGCTTTTGTGATGCATCCCAGGGTCATATCTGATCTTGTTACTCTGTGTCCACTAGCCCCAGCGACTTCCCGTGACCCCTGGGACAAAGGTGACGCCACCTAACGTGACCTGCAAGGCCACTTCCGCACCGGCCAGCCCTCTTTAGCCTCCTCCAGGCTGTGGTCACATTCTCCTCAGAGAAGATTTCTGTCAGTGCTCCCAAGTGCTAAGAAAAATCAGATGCATTGCATGGTTTCTCTTACATGAGAAACCTAAAATACCATTTAAAGAGCAAAATAAAGGAGAGGAAACGGGAAGGTAGAGTCTTGGAAATGGGAAAGAGGACCTGGGAGAAAGGGACAGGGGAGGATGGGGGATCAAAAATGATCAAGATACAATATATATGTCCCAAATCCCCAAAGTCTACACAATTATTGTGCATCTCTCCTGTATACTAACCAGGCAAGTGAGGAGCAAAACTGAGCTGGCTCACCAGAGAGATCTGACAACGCAGCCCCTGCTGGTCTCCGCTCTATGGAATGGGGGCCGGCTTCTGATAATGAGCTGTGAGTGTGCAAGCGCGTGTGCGTGTGCATGTGCGTGTGTGCATGTGATCCAATAGTCAGCAGGGCACCTGTGATTTGCCCTCCTGCAGAGCTCTGAGCTCCCACTCTGCAGGAAACACACCAAAGAGATTCCACACACAACTGCTACTTGTGTGGAATTTTACCTGATAGTTGGATACGTAAGGTGAAATCCAGTACCAAAGGTGAAAGCCAGTTCTGCAACCCTTCACCCTTAAATGTGTCCTGTTTGGCAGTAACTGTTTTGGCTAGCACAGCTGTCATTTGTGTTTGCTGTTGTTTTAAAAGTGTGTTAGAATATGCATAATCTAAGATGTACTACGTAACCGTTTTCAAGGTGCAGTTCAGTGGCCCTGAGTACATACCTCCCTGTTTCTGTGCATCCTTCGCCACCATCCACCCCTAGAAGCCTTTCATCTTGCAGCTGCAGTTCCTTTCCCTACTCTTCCCTGGCCCTGGCAGCCTCCGTCCTGTTGTCTCACCCATCCTGACCACACCCAGTACCTCTCCCATGTGGAGTCAGAGAGTGCGTGACCTCCTATGTGACTGACTTCTCACTTGGCGTGGTGTCCCCTCGGTCCCTCTGCGTTGCGGTGAGTGTCACAGCTTTCTTCCACAGAGGGCTGAGGAATATCCCACAGTGCATGCGTAGCCCAGCGGACGCTTGGGTGGCTTCCACACGTTTGGCTCTTGTGAACGACCGTGCGAGGAACATGAGTGTGCAAATAGCTCTTCAGATCTCTCTGTGTGGGGGATGTCTACCCAGAATTAAAACTGCTAGATCTCAGGTTAATCCTGTTTGTGATTTTTTGAGGAACTCACTGTACAGATGTCCAGGGGGCCTATACCATTTCATCCTGCTAGTAAGGCACAAGTTTCCGATTTCTAGATGTCCTTGCCAACACTTGTTACCTTCCACGGTATTTTCTCCCTCTTTTCATGATGGCATCGTAATGGGTGTAAAGTGGCCAGCCATGTTTTAAAATGTTTGAATTAATTACCCATGTTTACAAGCCAGCCTCATGGTTATTTTTTTTTCTTCTTTTTATTTTGTTCTGTTTTTTTAAAATCTGAATTTCGAGCTCTTTTGAAAAATCAGATAACTCAACTCTGGCAGGCCTGGGTCCACACTTGCCCCGTGACAACGGGCAGCAGCTGGCCTGGTCCAGCTCACCTGGTCACCACTCCACATGAGCTCCACACACAGAGGACAAAGGCAGGTGCCCCTCACCCCAGCACCGTTACTTGTCCCCATCGTATAGCCAGGAGACAAAGGACTGGCTCTTGTACCCACCTTCTGTGAAGGTGGGGAGCTAACGAAACAGGAAGACAGGGAGCGGGCAAGTCTGGCATGTGGGGACCGCACGGGGCAGTGGGGATTTAATTTGCAAACACTGTTCCCGGCTGCTTCCCTTCCTGGCCTCGCAGGCATTTGGCCTTGGGGTCCTGGTGGCTAAGCTGGGTGTCTCAGATTCAGCTTGAGAAAAGAGACCGAATTTCACCTGTGCCTTGAAAGACCTTAGTCTCCCTGGGCCACTGCAATGAGTCCCACAGACAGGGACCTGAAGCAGCAGAAACTGATTGTCACATGCTCAGGAGACCGGAAGTCGGTGATCAAGATGTCGGCAGGGCTGGTTTCCTTTGCCCCTTTCTCCTGGGCTTGCAGAGGGCCACCTTCTCACGGTGTCCTCGTGTGTGCTGCCGTCCTGATCTTTTCTTACAGGGGAACCCCTCGTGTTGGATTGGGGTCCACCCCTCGACCTTGTTTTACCTTAATTGAAAGGCCCTGCCTCCAAGTGTGTTTACATTCTGAGGTACTGCAGGTCAGGACTCCAACGTGGGGATGTTGGGAAGACAAAATGTAGCCTAGAGAGATGGACAGGCCAGGAAGGAGGAAAAAGAAGGAGCAGCGGCTGTATTTTATCTTCTCACTCCCTGGTTAGCTCGCTTCGCGGTCTAACAAATTTGCCACTAATGTATCAGCTCATATTCTTGCAGTTCTGGGTGTCCTAAACTCAAGCACTGGCAGGGCTGCATTCCTGGCGTGGAGGGAAGGGTCTGTTCCTTTGCTTCTAGAGGCACCCACATTCCTTGGCTCCTGGCCCCAAAGTACTCTGACCTCTACTTCTGCCACTTCTGTCCTCTGCCTCCAACTATCCTGCCTCTTCCCTGTAAGGATCTCTGGCTACACTGGCCCAGATCATCCAAAATAATTTGCCCTCTTTAGGATCCTTAATCTAGTCACATTGCAAAGTCCCCTTTGCAAATCACAGGCATCTTTGTGAGGACCCTGTTCTGTCTACACAATGCCTCTCTCTTTGTCCTTGCTCCAGTCTTGAAGGTCTATAGTGTGTCCCACCCATCACAGCACACCTGAGTGGCCTGATCCTCGGCCATCAGCATCCTCTGAGGGGTTTCCCTGGAGTGGCAAAGCGGCAGGATCTGAGTCCAGAGCTGGCGGAGGTCAGGCCTCCTGCAAGGTCAAGTTCTCGGTGTGCACCTGTAGAGACAAAAACTGGCGTAGAGTGGGGATGAAAGATCTGGAAGTTTTTCCATCGTGGCTTCGAGCGGTTCCTGATGCCAGCAGTTTGGGAATCCGTATAGCCTCTGTCGCTTCTGCTGGGTTTCTGTCCCTGGAAATCTAACTTGTCTTGACATAGACGCTAGACCACAGGGAGTGGGGAGAGGGCAGGAGCAAGAGTTACCTCGCCGGGATGAAGCTTAGGCTTCCAGGGCACCCTCTCACCAGAGCCCCCGCAGGACCCTGGGTGCGCATCACGTGACCGTCTTAGAGTTGGGCAAGCCGTTTAGAAGATGCACCAGCTGCCATGATTAAGACCACATCGGCTCTTTCTGTTTTAGTTTCTATTAAGTCTTCTTCTTTTCCAGCCCAGAACTGACTGTGGACAGTTTTGAAAAACAGCTAAGGGGGAAACCCATTTGATTTGTGTGAAATGGGATGGATGTCTTTTTAGGATTTCCAGTCATTTCCTTGTGTTTTCTGGCTGACTGAGTGTAGGGATGGTTTTTAGGAAGACTTCTCTTACTTGGAAACCACACCCAGCCTCATGACAGGAAGGAGCAGGGCTAGAAGCTGTTTCGGGACATGAATACAGCCCACAGTGGTCACCCCCAGAAATACGGAGGTAATGCCAGCGATGATGGTGCACACCCAGAATCTGAACATTTGGGAGGCAGAGGCAGGAGGATTGCCATGAGTTCAAGGCCACCCTGGGCTATATAGCGAGATCCTATGTCAAGAAATGAAAACAGAAACTAAACAAAATAGATAAAGAAAGAAACCAAAGAAATATGGGGGTGGAGGAGCAGAGGAGACACAAGTTAGAAATGTACAGAGCCCGAGGCTGGTTCGCTGAAAGATCCTTCCAGTTGTCAGACACGCACAGTGGTCTGATGGACTGGATCTTGAGTTCAGGTCAGACTGAAATTCTCTCCTGTCAGAAGATAATTACATCCCCAGTACAGCTATGTTACCATACTATGTAATTTTTCCTTTTTAGTGGCAATGGTGCACATTTGAATTTATCAGAATTTCTGTGGAAACTGATAACATGCCCGTAGGGTAAAAGGGAATAGCAAGTCTGTTGTGAAGCTCAAACAATTTTTTCTAAACCATCAACCAACATGAAAACAGCATGAAGTCTTTCTGTCCCCTTTGTAGGTCACGGTATTTCAAATTTATTGTTACATGGAAAAACAAAAAGAATACGTCCTTAAACAGGAAGGAAAAAGCATTATAGAATGTGTCAGGCAATTGAGTTACTTGTCTATAGTTTGTATTTTTTGCTGGTATTAGCTTGCTTTTCAGACTTTAGAACTTGTTAGGGTGTATTTTCTCATTCTGTTCATTCTTATATTTCCTTTTGTCTTTGTAAATTTGCACTCATCATCTTTATTTTATTTTATTTTATTTTATTTTATTTTATTTTATTTTTTTGAGACAGGGTCTCACTATGCAGTTCAGCCTATCTTTGAACTCATTATGTAGCCCGGGCTGTTCTCAAATTTACAGCGATCCTCCTGCCTCTGCCTCCTGAGTGCTGGGATTGCAGGAGCTCACCAGCGTGCCCAGCTCGTCTTCTTTAGAGAAGTGGCCCATTATTCAGGCTCTGCTGCCTGGATTCAGTCCGGAAGCACAGGCCACAGGGGAAGAGGTGGGAATGGCTGGCCTCCGTGGAACACCTTGCCTGTGGACTGGGGACCGTGTGGATAATCGAGAGGGAGACAGGCGGGGACACCAATGGTGGAAGCTGTGGAAGTCCAGGCATGGGCCGGCAGAGTCACTTAGGGCGACACTGAGGTGCCATTGTGCCTGTCCAGACGAGCGACAGGAGAGAGTAGGTCCTTTTCCATAACAGATGTTCTCAGCCAGCTTCAACCTTCTGCACCTGTGACAAGCCATGATCAGAGCCTGGAGCAGGTGGTACATTCCAGACTTTGGAAAAAGAAGCCAAAATGTGTCACTCTCCAAAAACGGAGAATTATAAGAAAATTGCCAACATAAATGGATGAGGGCAGTTTCAGCTGGGGCCCTTCCCCAACTGCGTGCAGGTCCACAGCCGCTCAGCATGGCAAGAGCTGAGCGTGGCCCAGAGCCCCATCTGGGAGGCACCAGTTGAAATGTAACTAAGAAAAGACGCGCTTTCCAAGAATGCTGCTAAGTGGGTAATGACGTACGACAAACTGTTTAAAAAGCAAATTAAACAGTGGCAGTCTCACATACATACATACACAGATGCATAAATTAGACTAAAAAAAACTATACCTAAAGCCAGAAAACATATCACGGATTTTTCTCTCAAGACAAATGACACATAGGGAGAAATATTTGTAACTCATATCACAGCCCAAAAGCAATTTTCCTAATATATCAGGGCTCCTATAAATCGATTTTTAAAGAAGACTAACAATCTAATAGAAAAATAGGCAGTTCATGTGAAAGGAAATACAAATGCCTCTTAGATGGAAAGATATTAAACCTTATTCACAATAAGAAAATGAAAAATAAAATTACACTGCAATTTCGCTTTCAACTCAGATTGGCAAAGATAAAAGAGAGCCTGCAGAAGACAGGAGGAAGCCAGCTCCTTGGCGAATTGTGGATGGAATTGAAGGCACAATTTCTGTGGAGAGTAATTTGGCAACATCTATCCAAATTACAAGTGCATGGACCCTTTGACTTAGCAACTTGACTTCTAAGAATTTATTATATGGCCACATATGCGTAAAATGACATAGATAAGAGATTATTGGCAAGCTGGTGGTGTAGCCATGGCAGAATGCCTTCCTCCTGGGTTTGATCTCCTGCACTGCAAAAAAAAAAAAAAAAAAAAAGACAAAAGATGATTTGCAATTTTTGTTTTGTTTTGTTGGTTTTTGAGACAGGATCTTGCTATGTAGTTCAGGCTGCCCTTGACTATGCAGCAATCTTCCTGCCTCAGCCTCCTAAGTGATGGAGTTACAGGCATGTGCCACCACACTGAGCTCTGTGACATTTTTTATCATTGGAAAAAAAAATTAAGAGACAGGCTGCCTACTTGCAACAAATAGGTAAATTACAACTATACATTGGAATATTACTTGGCTATAGCGAAGAATGATCCAGAAGCTCTTTGTGAACTGACATGAACTGATCTTCAAGATACAACAGCAAGAGAAGGATGGGATGGAGGGAATATGAAGTGCTCCATGATTACTGGTTTTTTTTTCTTCCTTCTAGCACCAAGGATCAAACTCACAACTTCACGCTTACCGGGCAGGCACTTACACCACTGAGCTAAATCCCCAGCCCTTGTCTTTTTGAGACAGGGTCTCGCTATGCCGTTCAGACTGGCCTTGAGCTCACTTTGTAGCCCAGGCTGGTCTTGAACTCGCAATGATCCTCCTGTTTCGGCCTCCCGAGTGCTGGGATCACGGGCCTGGCACAATTGCTGGTTTTAAAAGGGCAGGTGGGAGGAATGTCCCTGTGAGTGCCTTTGAATACCCTAGAAATGCTCAGCTTGGTTGCTTCCAGAGCGAAGCTGGGGGTGCTGGGGAACAAGGTTGTAAGATCCTTGTGTGTCTTCCTGGCACTTGGTCACTCAGTGGGTGCTCAGCCGGGGCAGGCCCTGTGGCTGACACAGTGACAGTATGTGAAGGGCAGATAATGGCAGACAGGAGTACAAGAAAGAAGGGAGTGAGGGAGAAGCAAGGGGGAAAGAAAATGGGCAGGCAGAGCAGAAAAAGAGGAGGTGGAGCCTTATTTTAGACAGGGTGGTGGTCATCCAGATATGCAGGGTGGAGCACCTAGGGACCTCTGCAAAGAGTGCCCTGGGTTTTTAAGGAATTGTAAGGAAGCCGGTGTGGCTCAAGCAGAGAGCAGGACGGGGATGTGACAGGCGCTGAACTTTGCCCCTGTATCCCGTCTCTCCAGCACAGCCTGCCACAGGCTGCAGGGGTGGGCTGAGCCCCCAGGGACTCCATGGAGGACCCCGCCCCCTTCCCCAGGGCTGCAGCAGGACAGCGCCAGCCTCGGCGGCGCGGAACTGGGGAAGGTCCACAGGTTGGTGTGTTTGCATCTTGGGAGGCAGCAGCTCCTGAGGTCGGCTCTTCCTGAGCCTGCGTGAGTCAGGCGTGGTCAGGTCAGGTAGGAAGCAGCCTAGCGCGATTCTCTTCCCAGAGATGGCTGGGCCCCTCTGGGAACCGGGCCATCCAGGGGGTGTGCTTTCTCTGGGTGACATGTGCTACACAAACTCTCCGGTCACACTGGGTCCTGGTTCTTCATGACAACAAATCCCCAGGGAAGTGGGCTAAGTGTTGCCTAATTGGACAGTTGGCTGTATCCAGAGAGAAGTGTTTACAGAGCACATCAAAAGCCAGCCCGCGGCCCACGTGTTTGCTCAGTATCCACACAGCAAACAGGGGGAGCCTCCTGTGAGCGGAGGGGTCAGGAAGGATTCTCCTCGAATCTAGCAAGCCTCTGGGGTGATGACTTATTCAAAAACCCTGGTGAGGGCAGGGTGCCAGGAATATGGGTGCCAGGTCTGCCTCATCTTGGGTGGACACCAAGAGTCTTTTCTTCTCATTTTTGCTTTCTGGCTACAGAACAGAGCCTGAAGGGGAAAGGGAGGGGGGATCCTGGGCCTGTTTC
>RJWT010003645.1:0-27401 GCA_004365215.1 Cuniculus paca | reverse complement strand
CTGAAGTTAGAGTCTGGCTGGGTATCGCTTACACTATGCAGATCATCGCCTAACTTTGCTGAAGAGTCTTTGGAGCCTCTGTTTGGCAGCCAGCCATGATTCACTGCCACAGCATGCTGTCAAGGCAGCTGGTCCTACACACCGGGCGCACCCCCCACACACACACACACACTAACACGATGAACCCGCTGCAAGAGATTAACCCTTTCTTACCCGACAACATAAATTATTTTCTCACTACCAGTAAAAAAACATGTATTATTCATTGAGAACGAGTTATGAAACAAGTCTTTTCAGATAATACTCCTAAACTTTATAACAACTCCATAATGTTATTATTTCTATTTATTTAGGTAGTGGGAATCGAACTCACCACCTCATCCTTGCAAGGCAGGCGCTGTGCCGCTGAGCTATATCCATGGCCCATAACTCTGTAATGTAAATGTTATCATCCAACTAGAAAAGTGAGAGGTTAAATATCTTGCCAGAGTCAACAAAACTAGTTAAAGGCAGACCTTCAGAAGAACGCTTGCCTGATCCCCAGCCCTTCTTGCCATTGATGATCGGGGATCCCTAGCAAAGAGGCAAAAACCATTTTGAATTGCAGATTCAAGGGAAGACTTCAAGTCTTTAGGTAAGTTGTATCATTAAAGTTACAAGTCTATCTTCCTTATTACCAACTGACTTGCTTAAGGACTCTAAGAACCCATGATTATCATTTTTTTTAAATTCAATTTTTAATTTTTTTTTTCTTTTTGGTATTGGGAATTGAACTCAGGCTTTTGTGCTTGCCAGGTAGGAGCTTATACTGCTGAGCTGTATCCTCGCCCTCAATGTATGTTTTAATCTCAATATGTTGTACTTGAAATATTGAGCTCTTTAAAAAAATAATTTATTTTTATAAAGCACTAAAAAGTAGAAATTTCAAAATGGAAAGGAATTGCTATTAATGCAGCCAAACATAGTATGTTATAAGTCAGTTGCCTCTCTCCCAAGAGCCATCCTGGTTTGGCACTATATTTGCAGAAACCCATTGCCAAATCTGCACTCTGGCATTATGTTTTTGATGCCAGAGACTCGCTTTGTCTACATACTAAAATAGGTTCTATTAAATAAGAGTTTTTTAGCCTGGCGTTGTGGTCCATGCCTGTAATCCCAGCACTTGGGAGGTTGAGGCAGGAGGATCCTTGCAAATTTGAGACCAGCCTAGGCTATAAAGAGAGCTCAAGGCCAGCCTGAACAGCATAGTGAGACCCTGTCTCAAAAAGACAAGGCCTGGGGATCTAGCTCAGCGGCCTAAGCACCTGCCTGGCAAGCATGAGGTTGTGTGTTCAATTCCCGGTGCTGCAAAAAAAAAAAAAGACAATAAATAAATAAATAAATAAATACGAGCTTTTAAGCTAGGCATGACGGTGCACGCCTGTAATCCAGGCACTTGGGAGGCTGAGGTAGGAGAATTACCTCAAATTTGGGGTCAACTTTGACTACTTATGAGACCTATCTCAAAAAGAAAAGAGAGAGAGAATTTTGCTTCCTCCAGATTGGTTTTTACTGGAAAAAAGTCATTATTAATAGATAGTTGTTTTTTTAAATATTCAATTTATTAAAGTGATAAGGGAAAATTAGTTTTAAAAATAATTTCCAGTTATTTTTTATAAATCTTACTATTTCATTTATGGAAATAGAAAGTTTTTAGTCATTTTAAAGGATGCCTTTTAAAAAAAAAAAAAGAAAATGGCCCAGAATTTAGTTCAGTGGCTCAAGCGCTAGCCTGAGGTCATGAGGTCATGAGTTTGACCCCCGATACCAAAAACAAACAAACAAAAAAGGATGCCTTTAATTATCTAAAATCAATTATAAACGTTATTAACCAAATTCCTTTTAACATTTTAAATACCTTTAAGATACTCAATTTTTCTATGTATGTATAAGTCATCCAATAAATTTTCTCAAGGAAATACTTAATTTCTTAGGGGATACTTACAAAATTTAAATTGATTTCCTTTAAATTTTGTTATGTTCAAAGTTCACACACAAGCTTAATTGTTTTCAATCTAGATGAACAATACTAAATAACTTCTCAATTAAGTATCTTTAGAGCTACAACTTTGACCTGTTATTCTAATAGAACAAAGTGTTCTATATAATGCAGACAGTAAATATAGTGAATATGTACACATTCATTAATATAAAACTTCTAATATTGTATTTTGATTCCCTTAAACAGTTCTGTAATTAAATTCTAATTCTCCCTCATTATGAAAACTGTATTTCCACAATTGAGCATACCATCTCACAAAATTTTAAGGGTTATATTCCCACATTAGTTTTGGATCTGCCTTCAGCTTCTCAGTATCTGAAGATAGCCGTAGGACAGAATTGAATCCTGTATGGGACACAGAAGGAACACATTGAGGCCTGCAGGTTACAGTGCATTACAATAAGAACTTCAAGAGTGAAAGGAAAACACTTCCTGTGACTTGCATCTATTAAAAATGAATCACATCATTACCTAATTTTCAAGTCAGTTTAAAGTCTATAATTCCCTAGGTGGCCATATCTTTCCTTTTATTTCTTCTAGCTCTTTAGTAAATGTATTCACACTTAAGGGTGAACACATTTGATTGTAATGCAATCCTACATTTTCTCACATTAATTCAACAATACAACTCTTCCTGATAGTGAAACACATTGGAACCAGATTATAAAATCTCATGGAACTTGACTGTTTTGATTGCAAATTTAAAGATCATTCTATTGACATACATCCATTATGGGCAAAAGCACATTAACTACTTTCAGAAAAATAAGGGATCAAAACAAAATGATAACTCATTGATTAGTAGGGAGGAATAAAGTGCTAAGGAAGCCAAGCACTTAACATCTTCTGGTATAAACATTTTCCTCTAAATAAGTCTTGTAAAGAAGTAAGTTAGTATTCAAAGGCTGTTTGATGAGTATGAAATCAGACCAAAAAGAGATAGATATGTGATTTGGAGAATTAATGACATTAGCATAAGTTAATCTGTTATATCTGCCAGGATTTAAAGGAATCTTTTGGATAGCATCCCTTCCTTCTGCACTAAATTTTATACCACATAAAAGACAAATATGAGTAATATGAGTATACATATATGTATATGTATATGTGTACACATGTATATACTATTAATATATCTGTATAGATAGATAAATATATAGATGGATAACTTTACTACTAATCTCTGTTAATTCATCAAAAAGAAGTTTGTGCTTCATTGTTTGATTGTTTGATCATTTTTTAAGCCTATATTTTATAATCTGAACAACTACTTTGAAGATAACTATGCAATATATCAACCAGTGTTAATCTCCTATTACTTGTTTTGAAATTCATTATCATTGTTTTTACTCTTTTCTTGTTTTTAAAATAATAAAAGACAAATATGAAGTCAAACAGTTGGAGTTCAAAAGTATTGTTATTGATGGAAGCCATATGAGAGATATAGCTTTAGCTATTCAAGAAAGTACATTTGATAATACTTCTTCAACGAGTTAGACTATCTAATCCTCTTGCGGGTATAACTGATGAATCTCAGCTCTCTCCAAAGCCAGGGCCCTGACCACAGGGCAGTGGAGAAGACCAAATTTTATTCATTCATCCTATGGGAAGGTTTATTTCCAAGAGAGAATAGACTGCTCCTATGAGGGAGCACATGATACTGTGTGTGTGTGTGTGTGTGTGTGTGTGTGTGTCTGTGTCTGTGTCTGTGTCTGTGTCTGTGTCTGTGTCTATGTAAAATGCCATCTGTTATGGTTTGTGTCTAGATGTCCCCTAAAGCCCCATGCAGTCATGCAGCAGAGATGGCTGGATCTAGACTTTGTGATTCAGTCATGGTTCAATGCTGGGATTAAGGATGTGAGTGCTACACTGACCCTAGGGTGGGTAGCCTGCATACAATATAAGGAACAGAAAGAGGCTTGTCCTCTCTGCTTGCTTCTTTTGTTGACTTCTGCTGCCATGAATGGTTGTCTCCCTGCCATATACCACCCTGCCTTGGAGCCAACTGATTATGGACTAAAATATTTATAAATTGTGAGCTAAATAAACCTTTCCTTCCTTAACTTCTGGGTGTTGAGTATTTTGTTTCAGCAATGGGAAAATTAACTAAGGTACCATCTCTAGTATATCCTTTGTTATATAAGATTTTTCTCCTAAAGTGGGAAGGAATACATTTTGGAAATAAAAAATAGGAATATTTCTCTTTCAGAATCTTTCTGCATAAGGAGTAAGTGCTTTCAAGACTTCACAAAATCCATTTCCACATGAAGGGTTTATCTGCCCAGAAATGAAGAAGGGGTTGTGCACTGAATCATGACCATTTTTACCAAGATGTAGGCAACATAGGCACTGCCCACCTGTACCCCTGTAGTTCTCATCTTTCCATAGTTCTACTGTGGCTCCATCCTTTTTCCCATTTGCAGTTTTTAAATTCTGTTAATTCATTAAATCAGACTAATATCAAATTTTGTGGGGTGTTTGGCCACTCTAAGGACTCCTCACCTGTTTCTGTTTTCATCTACTGTATTAGTTCTGTGTCAATCTAAACTCCCTCAACTCCAAAATTGGGGAAGGATTACTCTGGATAAGTCTCTTCACAAAACTCATGATAGAAATACTGCGAGATTTAATGTGGAAAATAATGTATGTGGGGAGAGTGAAAATACAGTCAACTATAAATCATCCAAGGGTTCATTAAGCATTCATCTTTCTTTGTTTCTACAACCTTCTTCTGCACCCATTTTAATCATTATTATTAGACTATGTTCCTACTATGAGGGAGCACTCCATACAATAAATTTTCATGTTTCTTACTAAAATTACTTTATTTTAAATGTGAATTTCATTCCTACTACTTCTTTTCTTAGTAATAGTAATCCTAAATGTTGTACTTGTTGAACTTCTTTTGAAACACGAAATTTTATAGCATGCACTTAATTCCTGAATTCTTTCTACTCCTTGTTGTGCCAGAAATTCCTGAATAAAAGAAACAAGAAAATTAGTTAAATAAACAGATGATAAGGAGACAGGTACTTTCTATTCTTATTCCCATTCAACATCAATTCCCACATGAGATTGGATCCTATGATGAGATCCTAATATTATAACAACAAAAATGAGTATCACAAATGGAGTCCCATTAGTTATTACTTCTAAGGATTAAAATGTGTTATGTAAAACATAATTCCAAAATCACTTAAGTTTGGAAAAGCTTTGTTAATTAGACAAATTAATGTATTTTTGTAGGACTTATTACTTTAGTATATCATTAATAAATACTGTATTTAATCTATTCTAATTTCCTATTGTTATGAAACATTGATTTATGTCCTGTTGATAAATCGAAAATGTTGCTAACTGAAATATGACACTGTTATTGGGATACATTCTTCAAAATGAAAATTTAATTCTTAGTTTTATTTTATGTTTACTAAGAGCTCCTCCTTAGTTTATTTAAAAAAAGATTTCAACCAGGGATATAGCTCAGTGGCACAAGCATCTGCCTGGCAAGTGTGAGGTCACAAGTTCAATTCCCGGCACACACAAAAAAATTTCTACCATACATCTTCTTGAATTTACATTAAAAGGAAGATAAACCATGTAAGATATTTCTAATACTATTTCACATTCAGAGTTTAACTATACTTGTTGACTAGGAGTCATTGGTGTTGATGTTATTCCACAAATCATCTCTACTGTGCTATCAACAGCATTGAGACTGTTCTAATGAATGATGCAGAATTTTCTTCTAAGCCAATGACATGTTTTCTCTAACTTTTGATAATGACACATTCTGAATCTTACTAAAATATATTAGGGAATGTTTGCAGACATCAATTGGGAATCATACTTCTTCTTCCAAATGGTCCTGGAATGGCTTTTTGACTGACACATTTATTGACTTGTCACTCATAGAAGCAGGAATAACAAGTTTATGTAGGTAATGATACATAAGAACCAAGGAGTGCCTAACTAACATAAGATGTCAAGGATCATAATTTAGCAGTGTAAAATATGACAAGCTATATGTCTTAGAATTGACAAAATATGATGCATACTAGTTCCCTGCTCTTCATTAGCCATTGTCCTGAGTGATAAAGGAGCACAAAATAATACCCAACTGAACAACAAGTAGGTCATAAATGAAATTAAAGAAGAAATTAAACACTATCTACAACTAAATGATATGCAATGAAAGCAGTCCTGAGAGGAAAATTTATAGCAGTGGATACCCATATCAGGAAAACAGAACGAGCTCAAATAAACACCTAATGTTGAATCTCAAACCTCTAGAAAAACAGCTCAAGTCCAAAACTCATCTGAGGGAAGAAATTATAATAATCAGAGCAGGAATTAATGCAATCAAGATTAAGAGAAAAAAAATAGAAGAAATAAAGATAGGAAAGGAAGAAGTTAAATTATCATTATTTCCAGATGATGCAAACTCTGCATAGAGAATCCCAAAAACCCCAGCAAAAGACTTCTAGATTTAATAGCCAGATCCAGTAGAGTAACTAGATACAAAATCAATTCTCCAATATTAATAGCACTTCTGTACACAGAAAAGCTCACTGAGTGAGAAATTAAGGAAACAACACCTTTCACAATAACATCCAAAAAAAAATTGAAATACCTAGGAATCAATCTAACAAAGGGAGTAAGAAACTTTAACATGGAAAACTATAGTACTCTGAAAAAGGAGAGCAAAGAGGATATCAGAAAATGGAAAGATATCCCTTGTTCTTGAATAGGAAGAACCAACATTGTGAAAATGGCCATATTCCCAAAATTGCTATACAGATTTAATGCACTCTCAACCAAAATACCATTAGTATACCTCATAGAACTAGAGAAAATATTCTTAAATTTTATTTGGAACCAAAAGAGACTTAGAATAGCAAAAGCAATTCTGGGCAACAAAGGCAAGGGAGGGGGGAATCACAATGCCTGACTTGAAATTATACTACAGAGCTACTGTGACAAAAACAGCATGGTACTGGTAAAATAACAGACCTGAGGATCAATGGGACAAAGTAGAAGATGCAGAAACAACTCCAAACTCACTCAGCCACCTCATCTTTGGCAAAGGGGCTAAAAACATTCACTGGAACAAACATAGACTCTTTAATAAATGGTACTGGAAAACTTGGCTTTCCACATGCTGAAGATTAAGACTAGACTCATGTATATCACCATAAACTAAACTCAAATTAAAATGGATTATAGATCTAAATATTAAAACAGAAACACTAAATCTACTGGAAGATAGAATAGGTAAAATTGTGGAACTCATAGGTGTAGATAAAGGCTTTATGAACAAAACCCCAATTGTGCAGGAATTATCAAAAAGAATCAACATGTGGGATCTCACTTTTTTTTTTTTTTGTACCAGGGATCAAACTCACGACCTCGTGCTTGCCAGGCAGGCACTTGTTCTCTTGAGCTAAATCCCCTGCCCAGGGAGCTCATCTTATTAAAAACCTTTTGCACAGCAAAAGAAATCACCAGAAGAGTAAAAATACAGCCCACACAGTGGGAAAAATATTTTTGCCAGCTATTCTCAGACAAGGACTAATATCTTCAACGTATAAAGAACTAAAAAAAAATCATACCCCACCAAATTTAAAGACACACCCAAAAATGGGCATCTGAAATGAATAGATTCTTCTCAGATGAAGAAGTAAAATAGCAAATAAATATATGAAAAGATGTCCGCATGACTAGTGCTTCTAGAGATGAAAATTAAAACAACACTGAGATTCCATCTCACTCCAGAAAGAATGGCTATCATCAAGAAATCAACCAATCGTAAATGCTGGCGGGACAGTGAGGAAACAGGAACACTTTTCCACTGTAGGTGAGAGTGTAGGCTGGTGCAGTGTGGAAATCAGTGTGCAGATTCTTCAAAGAATTGGGACTACAGGTCCCATTTAACCCAGATAGTCCCTTTCTGGGTGTCTTCATGAAAGAATTAAAAGTACCTTAGTGATATACACACACTCATGTGTATAGCGGCACAGTTTATAGTAGTTAAATCTTGGAAGCAGCCCAAATGCCCATCAACCAAGGAATGGATAAAAAAGATGTGGGATTTTTTGGTATATAATGGAGTATCACTCAGTCATAAAGAAAGATACTTTGAGACATTTACAGCTAAATGCATGGACCTTGAGACCATAATCATGAGTGAAATAAATCAGACTCAAGTATAAATATCACATTATCTCTCTGGTATGAGAAACTGAAAATGTATGAACAAAAATATACAGCAGATATTATAAAATAAGAAACTGTTCAGAAGGAAAATGGAACTAAGGAGGAGGGAGGAGTAAAGGAAGAAAGGGGGATTAAAAAATGAGAAAAGAAAGATAAAAATTGAGTCTATGAATGGGAAGAAGAAATTTGAAGGGAGGGTGTGGGAACAGAAAAAATAAAAAAGACGAATCAAGATATATCATGTAAGGGCTGGAGATTTAGCTCAGTGGCCTAAGCGCCTGCCTGGCAAGCGTGAGGTCATGAGCTCAATCCCTGGTGCCGCAAAAAAAAAAAAAGATATATCATGTACAGATACACATTTCCTATAATGAATGTGGTCATTATGCACACCTAAATTGCACTAAGAATCTTAAATAAACTTAAAAATATGAGCAAAACAAAGTTCTGGTAAAGACACTTTCTAAATATATGTCAAATAAGTCTTCATGTTTCAGAAGACAGGATGAGAAACAGTGACAGATTCTTGGTTTTTACAAAAGTCTTTTACTAATACATTCTCATCTATAAATATAAAAATGATAGAAAAAGTGGAAAGTATGAGAAAGTAAAAAATTTTCATACATAAGTAAATCTGCAGATAATTTCTAATGAGATCTGGTACCAGGTGTGGTGGCATATGCCTGGAATTCCAGCCCTTGGGAAGATGAGGCAGCAGAATACTGCAGAGTACGAGGCCAGCCTGGTCTACATAGTGAGATCCTGTCTCAAAACAAACAAACAAACAAGCAGATTTGGTGTATTTATTTCCAGTATTCCTACTGCCACACATAAACTGTGTGTGGATATAGTTTAAAATATCATTTAAGATCATAAAAACTAATGGACTTTCTATAGAAGGTTTTCTGTAAAAATTAAGATGATATATACTGGAAAGTTTGTGGGAGAAACATGACAGTCTATAGCCTGTTTTTTAAACTGTATAGTTAAAAATCAGTATTTAAAAGAGCACTGTGTTCCAATTTAAGATATGAGAATACAGATAGTAAAGTTTTCT
Source organism: Cuniculus paca (assembly GCA_004365215.1). Taxonomy (NCBI): domain Eukaryota; kingdom Metazoa; phylum Chordata; class Mammalia; order Rodentia; family Cuniculidae; genus Cuniculus; species Cuniculus paca. The sequence continues at coordinate 18,090 of RJWT010003645.1, read as the reverse complement.
AATTTCCTCACAACTCATCAAAACGAAAGGAAAGAGTTTGTTGTTTTTTTTTTTAAGTAAATTCACAAGAATGGAAAGAATAGGAAAAAACAAAACAAAAATATGAGAAAAGCAAATGGATAAGTACATAGGAACTTATTTAGGAGATTAGAGAAAGACAAATTCAAGGAACAAGGAAAACTAAAAATAACCTAGTTTACACTGCTGGATACTTACAAAGATAGAATTTAGCAACACTGAGTTAAAATGAAAACTGAGTTAAAAATGTCTGAAATAAGGATTCATGCCTAATAGCTACTTGAGCTACCTAGACTTTAACTCAATCCACAGTCCCTTCTCCAAACCTCAGCACTGGACACTGGCTCTCTGACATCCTGACTGAAGACTTACTCACTGGAAAGACACAGTTGACACAATGGGTTCTCTACCAAAAATAGGACAATTAAAAGATCATAACGCTACCAAGCTTTGAATAAAGAGGCTGCGAAACCCCTTTCCCAGCATTCTTCCTTCGCTGGGTTCGTAGAATTCCTGTAAGATGATGAGAGGTTCTACTCAGAGCAATCTGTCTAGCTCAGGAAAAAAGGATAAAAAGACGGTCACAAAGGATTTCTCAACAATGAGTCCATCTCACCTTACAGTAGAGCCCAGTATCAGTAAACCTATGCTTGCTTAGAACTTCCAACTATATTTTTAGTTTTCCAGTCTTAATAAAGTTAGCCAAGTCATACTAGTAAATTTGCCAGATCTAGCAAATAAAATTACAGGATGTCAAGTTAAATTAAAACTGTGGATAAACTATGAATTTGTTTTAGTATAAGTGTGTTCCAGGCTAAAATATATTCACTGTTTCATTTACCCATAATTCAGATTTAACGGAGCATCCTGTATTTCATCTTGCAACATTAACACTAAGACAATGTTATCAAAATCTTCATAAGAAATTCTTATTACTCTAGTATTCTATATCTAAGTGAAATATCACTTGGGTATGAAGATAGAATATTTCCAGTTTCCATACAATTAGAATGTCCATGGCAGTTTCCTCAGGATAGTGAGATTTCAAAGGTTAAACTAGGTTTTGAGTTTTTGCGTTTATATTAATATGCTCATGTTATCAGTATAATGAGAAAGGCTAAAACTATTTCATTTAAAAAGTAATTGAAGGCAATTATTACACAAAAAGATTTTTCAAATTTTTTATTATTAAATTATATATTCTTACATATTTATTTTTCTCTAGTTTAGAAAAAAGTTAGGCCTGAGGTTAATAGGTCAGCAGTAGACCTCTTTCCTAGCATGTATAAGGTTCAATTTCCAGTACCTAAAAAAAAAGTGCTGGTATATAATACGTTGCATGGCTCAGACCTCATCCTAGTACCACAATCTTTGATGTTTTTCTATTAACACTGTAAAAAAATGCTATAAACTAGTGATTTGAGACCACACAAGTAAATTATCTTACGACTGTGGAGGTCGGAAGTCTAACACAGGTCTCACAGTTTTGAAATAAAGGTGTCAACAGAGCTGCTGTTTTCTGTTTTACAACAGAAGCTGTAGACTAGGATGATCCATTTCTTGTGCTTTTAAGAGTGTAGAGGCCAAAAAACAAACAAACAAACAAAAAAAAGAGTGTAGAGGCCATCTATACTTTTTCTTCTGGTGTCCTTACTAAACTTCTCTGAATATTCTTCCCTCCAGTTTTCTCCTCATCCAGAAAGATTCCTTTAAGGACTCAGCTGATTAAGTTGGACCTACCAGAATAATCCAGGAAAATCTCCCCATCTCAAGTAATATAACGTTAAGCCTATCTTCAAAGTCTCCTTATAAGGTACCATAGTCACAGGTTCTGAGAAATAGAACAGGTGAATTTTAGGTAGCCACAAGTTTTTCTACTTCCTCTGGGCTATAGATATAGTAATACAGCTCTGCTTTTATCCATATATAACTTTCTTGTCTTTTTATTTTTTTATTCAGTTCTGGAAATTGAACCTATGGCCTTGGATTCTAGGGAAGACCTTCACTTTTAAGACCTTCACTTTTTATGCCCTGAGTCCTCTTTACATTTTATTTTGAATGAAGATCTTTTTACAATTTTTTTCTTTTGGTATCAGGAATCGAACTCAGGACCTTGCACTTACCAAGCAGGCACTTATGCCACTGAGCTTTATCTCACGCCTACGTTTTTATTTTTTTAATTTATTTTTATTTTTTATTTTTTTAGTACCGGGAATCGAACTTATGACCTCACACTTGCCAGGCAGGCGGCTGTGCTGCTGAACTATATTCCCTGCCCACTACATTTTTATTTTGAAAGTATGTTTTGTATACTTGGAAAGAAGGTCTCACCAAATTGCCAAAGCTGGCCTCGAATTTGTGATCCTCCTACCTCAGTCTTCTGAAGAATTGGGAAGGCTACTCTAATAATTTTTAAAACATAGAAATTTATTTTAAGTGTCAGGAAACATATTGTCAAATATTGGCAAAAATTTATTTAAAATAAATTCTAAACATAAAAGTGAAAAACATTGTTTATGATAACGACTCAGTTGAAAAATAGGTACATTTTTAAATTTTTAAAGAAAACTGCAGTTACATAATAAAAACCTAAAAACTCAGACTTTATAGGTAATTTAGTGTTTTTAAAAAGTGGGGCTTTTTTCCCTAAAAAAGTTTTTTTAAAGAAAGATTATAAAATGTGACTGCCTACTGTACATATGATGTGTATTTGTCAACCAAGGCTAGCTTTCCAAACAGGTGAAATGCGTACCAGTAGAAGCTAGTGGCTGCTCACTACTCAGCCCTCTTTTTTCATTCCATCTGCTGTCTGTGTTGAAAATTCTCACAACAGAGATTCATTCCTTTGGATTCAAATTCTCTTAAAATGCCAAATCGCAGAATCTAAGCTAAATATTAGCAAAAACCTTTGTCTACATTTACTACTAAAGTAAGCTCGACATTTGAGGAGGGAAACACACCAGAGGAAAGCTACCAGAGGTCAGTAGTAGATTTTTGGAATAGAAAACACAATTATCCTTCCCTTATTTTAAAAATTTTTATTGTACCACCCTCTGCCAATAAGAAGACAACTCATGCCATTCAACTACAGAAAGGTAAAATGTATGGTAGGGGCTTTATTTATTTATTTTATTTTATTTTTGTATAGGGGCTTTTTTAAAATCAAATTTAAGCATTTAATGACCCTGCCAGAGAGGAGATTGACAAAAAGTTCTTGACGAAATAATACCAAAGTTAAATGTAATTTTAGAGAAATGGGGATCTACAAAGTCTATTATAAATCATTGATCATATTTTGTCTTTTTTTATAACATTTTCCCTGCAGTGCTCATTGCTTATTTATATTAGTAAAAATAACCTAAAATTCATGCCAAATGCCCAAGGAAAATATTACAAATCAAGGACATTACTTACAAGATTACTTCTATTTCTGCCCAGAAGAGTTTGAAAGCTTTATATCACTCGGTGGCATATTTCATTTTAAGCAGCCTCATCTACTTTCATCTCTGGGCTATGTATAGCATGCTGAGTTATCTTCACAAGATCAAAGGGAAACTGTACTTTATTTACAAAGGCAAATTTAATGGGTAACCAAGGTACTTATTTTATTAAACTGACCAGTCCCTTTGAACTACTATCTTCACTGATCCATTGACCATGCTCTAAATTCAGAGGCTTCCTTGAATCTGGAAAATGTTCTTAGCCTAATTGGTGCACTTTCTTTGAACTGCATGCCATGGATTTTTTACTGCGCTGTAAGTGCTCCTCAGAGGTTCCTTCAGGACTCATGAGTGCTAAAGTCCTTTAGAAAACACTAAAACCAAAACAAACAAACAAACAAACAAAAAAAACCACTGTGAAATTGAAAATATTTTATCACAATATCAATAATGGAAGTACATGATTGTGGTACTGGTGGCTTTTCTAAAACTGATGCATTTATCTGTGTTTGTCTGCCTGTGGAACAAGTGATAAGGCTCACTTGGACATAGACTCAAGTAAGAAATGTACCTGCTTTGTTTATTGCATTAATATAAATGTAAAAATGAATATATCTGAAGCAACGTAATGCTTTTCAATATACCATGAAGGAGAAGTGTGATTTTGTTAATGTTTCTAGGAATCTCTGTTTCCTTATCTTCAAAATAGGAAATTACCTTTGGTGATAGACATCAGTTCTTCTCAACAGGATTTCTGTCTTTCATGTTTGGGATACATGAGGGAATTGTATTCTCTTCCTCATTGAGTTTTTGCATGATGTTGTTACTTGATTTGATCAATGAGGTGTGTGTGGAAGTAATATCATTTCTGGGAAGAGGCATTCATTGGCACTGTGAAAGTTTGCAGAAATGCTTTTCTTTCCTGGCACAGTTTTGGAAGCAGGTGTTACTATGACATCGAGTTGCAAGGCTATGCTATTGTGGAGGCCAAGCAGCCAGGAAAATCACTGAATCACCTATCTGCAAATTCTCACTGTTTTAAACCACTGAGTTTTGTTACCACTGAATGTTCTGCCTACCTCATCTGAGCCACCCATTAGTAATCAATGTAAAGATTAATTGAAATAATATAAATAAATCATTTAGTTAAGTATTTATTACATTAGTTGATTAATAAATGTTGGTTCTTTACCTTTTCTTTTTCTCTATAAGAGTATTGAAAGAAAAAAGTGAATCTGATACTATAGTTTACAATAATACAAAATTAATAAAGTCCACTAACCCCTTCTATTCTTGCTTAGTATCTTCATACCTTTTCCACCTTTTCCCATGGGTCATAGCAAGCAGCTATTTGAGCCAGAGATTTAAACACAAAACAAAACAAAATAAAAATCCAAACTTTCTCTAAGACTTAAAGATAGATTAAAATCATTTGGGCTTGACTTTTTTTTTGTCCCTCAAATGCTATAAAGATGTAAGTCGCTGGGTTACATCCTTTGATGCAATGACTTTTGACAACTCCCCAAGAATAATAGCAGTTGCAAAGAGTATTTTCCATTGTGTTTATTTTAGGTCACAATTCCATTGGTCTAATTGTTCTGAGAGTCAGTTCTAAGTCTTTTAAACTTAGGTTGGTCTCAAACAAGTTTCTTAAATTTACTTGCAGGAGCTAGAAATTGGAAGCATATGAAAATAGTATAAAATGCTACTTTTTAGTTTAGTGAATGCAAGAACTGGCCCTCAAAATATTTCAAATAATTTATAGCTACCATATATAGACAACTGACTGTGCCAGGCACTTGGAAAACTATTCTTTATATCATCTTCAAAACCCTGTGAAGTAGGCACTGCATTTAAGAAGGGAAAAGCTGAGTTTAGAGAAATTAATTCATTAGCACCTGAGGCAGTAATGAGAAGAGACACATATCCTAGAAGTTTGATTCTAAAGCCCGTATTTTTAAACACTTCCCAGTACTATGGTTATATCTTTTCATCAGACAATCATTTAAATTACCAAGTCATGTGGTTAAAGAGTAATACATCCAGGTGATTTTAATTTGGTTTCTTACACATATACTCAATCCCCACTGGGTAAGGCAACCATGTCTCACAAAATAAATTTATTTAAAGGAAAGAGAATATTTGTATTTGTAAACATATAGAAAACCAGAAGACTTTCCTGAAATTGAAAGGAGTAAAAAGGAAAGTATTTTTATTTTTATTATCCAGGGATCAAATAGGAAATATTTGTTTATTAGAATCTTAGGTTATTCACAGAAAATATTAACAGAGAGTTATTTTTAAGCTATATTAACTGAGTCACTGAATATGGTTATTTAAAAACATTGTAAAGAAATAATCATAAAACGGAGGTCTGATCCTTGCTTCCCAAAACTCAATTTCAGAAGCAAAACTGCTTAACACATACAGCAGATGTCTGTGGTTGTTATATGGGTAGGGTCATCTGTTGTGTGGGGAAAGGACTTCAGTTTTCTTCATAGGACACTTCAATTTCATTCTAAATTAAAATTAATTAAAACTGTTATGAAAAAATATTTTTGGTGGCTTTTATTCTTATTCCTTTCTTTTCCTTTCCTTTCTTATTCCTTTCTTTTACCTATTAGTTTCCTTGATCTTATTTCTGTATAAGAAAGTTTCTTAGAATACTTAAGACGTTTTGGAGCCGCCATCGGGACTGGTCGCAGGTGCGCACTGGGACAAACAGCCAACCACGTCCCCTGCAAGCTTACCAGCCACCATGAGGGGAGTCTTTGGAGAAACCCACCCACACCCCTCTGTCTTCCCAGGATGCACCCTGCAAAATTATCTTTCAAAATTAATGGAGAAATAAGATACTTCCATGATAAAGAACAACTGAAGGAATTCATGACCATCAAACCTACCCTACAAAGAGCACTGAAGGATATTTTAGAGTGAAATAAAGATGACCATGGTTCCAGGAACAGCATCAGAGGGAAATCACCAAACAGGGCAGGCAATTGAATGGAGGGGAGAAATAAGAGCTAGCAGCAGGAGGATAACATGGCAGAGATGAGCGAGTGCATGTCAGTCGTAATCATTAATGTAGATGGCCTCAATTCACCAATAAAAAGAAACATGGGCAGAGTGGATTGAGAGACAGGATCCGTCAATATGCTGTATACAAGAAACACACTCGACTCTAAAGGGAATTCATGGACTGTAGGTCGGAGAAGACAATGCTCCATGCAATGAAGCCCCAGAAAAAAGGAGGAGTAGCTTGCCCATCAACCACAGAATGGGCAAGAAAGATGCAGTATTTTTATACAATGGAAAGCTACTCAGCTATAAAGGATAATGTCAAGGCTCTTGTAAGTAAACAGATGTAATTTAAGATTGTGCTCATGGGTGAAATGGTTCAGACTCATGTGTGAACGTTGTGTTGTCTCCCTAGTATAAAAAATTGAAGGAGTTAGTGGGTTACTCTCTTTTTTTACCTCAATTTGGGCATATTTGTTTCTGGTCTTTGTACACATATGCATGAAGAGTGAAAGATTCTCAAAATATATTTATTGAGTGACTATAAAGAATTTTCTAGATTAAAAATTCTACATATTTGTCAACTACTCAAGTATCCATTCTAAAATACTCTCGATTCTACTAAGAGTTTTTATATCAGAGAAAAATATTTGAGGCTAAAATGTGCCATGGTGTCATAAGATTTAATATTCATATGAATGTAAGTACAAGTACAGAGTCAAAAAGAACTTAGAGGGAACATCTAGGTCATGGAATGTGTCTGGGTAGGGGAGTCCTTGAATTATCAAAAGCAGGCAGTTATCTAAGTTTTGGTTGCCTGACCATAAACTTAGTAGGGAGAAGAGCTAGAGATGAAGTGAAAAGTAAGCTGATGTGTAAATTAGGGTTCACTAGAGAAATAGATTTAATATTAAAATATATATATATATAATTATGTATTGGATTATATATAGGTAGGCTTACAACGTCTCCCTGCAAAATCAAGGGTAGAAGAATCCAAAATGGCTATCTGTGTGCTGGATGGTTGGAGAATCCAGTCAAAGGTCAAAAGCCTGAAATTACTGCAGTCTAGTGTAAGTTCACATTGGCAAAGCTGAAAGATTTACACTGGAAGGCTGAAGAGTCTATGCTAGGAGCTGAAGAAATCACAGACCAAATGCAATAGTGAAGGCAGGAGCTCCTCTGAAGGAAAAAGACTTACTTCTTTTTTCCCTTTTTATTCTGTCCAGGCTACAAGCCTACTTGGGGTGGTACCTATATCTGGGGTGGGTCTTCACTCTTCAGTTTGTGGCCCATGTGTCAATCATCCAGAAACACACTTATAGTTTTCCTAATCTGCTAAGTATAATGGCAGATGTCTAAGAGGAACCTGAAAGTCCAGGTAAGCTTGGAATGAAGTTTTTCAAGCCCTGAAAAAAAATAATTAACAATCTAGATTACTATATCTTGCAAGATTAACCTTTAAAATTAAAGGGGAAATAAAGAGCTTCCATGGTAAGGATAAACTAAAGAAATTCACGATCACCAAGCCAACCTTGCAAAAAAAAATACTTAAGGGCATCCTAAACAGAAACAATCTGAACCACGTCTAGAAAGTCAAAAAAAAAAAAAAAGGTAAACTTCACTGGAAGATTAGTTAAGTAAATGAAAAACAAAAAACAAAAATCAAACACTGAAAACAACAAAATGATAATAATTAGTATATTTTAATAAATATAAAGTCTTAACTTTCCAATGAAAAGACACAGACTAGCAGATGAGATCGCAAAACAAGACCCATCTGTACATTGCCTGCAATGGACACATCTTCAAAGACATAGGTAGACTAAAAATGAAAGGATAGAAAAAGATACCCCAAGCAGCTAGAACCTAAAAACAATCAAGAGTAGCTACAGTTATAACCAACAAAACCGACTTCAAACTAAGACCAGTCAGAAGAGACAAAGAAGGCCACCATACACTGTTCAAGGGAAGAAATTACCAAGAAGAAATGACAATTCACCAAGAAGCAACAACAATTGTAAGTATATACATGCATCCAACACAGACACTCCATATTTCATAAAACAAACATTTTTTGAAATAAAAGAATAGATAGACACCAGAGCAATCTCAGTGGCAGACTTTAATACCCAAACCCTATAAATAGGTTAATCAGACCAAAAGAAAAATTAACAAAGAAATACCAGAGTTAAACTGTACTATAGATCAAATGAATTTAACAGGTATCTACAGTATTTCATCCTATGACAGCAGAATACAAAGTCTTTTCAGTAATCCATGGAATGTTACTCAAAATAGACTATATTTTAGGCCGTAAAACATGTCTAAAGAAATTAAAAACAAATTGAAATAACCTCATGCATTCAAATCATAAGAGACTAAAACTAGAATCAACAGCAACTGCCCCCCCCAAAAAACTACACATACATGTGGAAATAATTCATTGAAATAATTCAATAATTCATGGAAATAAAACATTGAATAATTCACTCTTGAATGATCAATGTGTCATTAGAGAAATCAGATGAGAAATTAAAAAATTTCTAGATTCAAATTATAATGGAAACAAAATGCATCAGCATCTGTAGGACACCATGAAAGCAGTTCTGTAAGGGAAGTTTACTGCTGTGAATGCCTATATCAGAAAAACAGAAATTCTAAATAAGAAATGTAATGAAACATCTCCAGGTCTTAGACAGGCAAGAACAAACCATTCACAAAAATAGTAGAAGAAAAGAAATTATAAAGATCAGAGTGAAAGTTAATAAATTGAAACTAAAAAATTACAATGGATCAATAATTCAAGGGTTGGTTCTTTGAAGAGATAAACAAGATTGATAAGCCCTTGGTGAAACTTACCAAAATAGAGGTAAGCCCAAATTTAAAAAATTGGAGACAAAAATGTGAAATCACATCAGAAACCCAGAGGATTACTATAAATTATTTTCAACACATACTCCAATAAGTTGAAAAAATGGATAAATTCCTAGACACATATGATCCACCAATTTTACCATGAAAATAGAAAAAGAGTAAACATACCAATAACAACCAAAGTGGTTATTGCAATAATAAAATATCTGTGACTAAGAAAAGTCCAAGACCCAGTAAATTTACCGAATCATACCAGATCATTAAAGAAGAATTAATGTCAAAACTTCTCAAACTTTTTATGTAATTGAAAGAAAAAGAATGCTTCCCAACTCATTTGATGAAACTAGCATTACCCTGTTACCAAAAAATGATAAGGACACAACAAAAAAGAAAGAAAGAAAGAAAGAAAGAAAGAAAGAAAGAAAGAAAGAAAGAAAGAAAGAAAGAAAGAAAGAAGCTGCAGAATAGTATCACAGATGAACATAGAATGTAAAAATCCTAAGAAAGCCGGGCGTGGTGACTCACACCTGTAATCCTAGCACTTGGGAGGCTGAGACAGGCGGATCATTGTGAGTTCGAGACCAGCCTAGGCTACAAAGTGAGCTCAAGGCCAGCCTGAACAGCATAGTGAGACCCTGTCTCAAAAACACCAGGGCTGGGGATCTAGCTCAGCAGTCTAAGAGCCTGCCCCACAAGTGCAAGGTGGTGAGTTCAGTCCCCGGTGCCGCAAAAAAAAAAAAAAAAAAAAAAAAATCCTAAGTTCCTAAGTAAGATGTTTTTAAACAGAATTCAGCAGCTATTTGAAAAAAATCACAAATCACATACTATGACCAAGTTTCATTCATCCCAAGAATGCAGAAATGTTGTGTAACTTACTTTCTTACTACTGGGACAAAATACATGACACTTGCAACTTAAAGGAGAAGTTTATATTTTTGGCTCATGATTTCAGAGAATTCAGCCCATGGTTGACTGGCTTCCAGGTAGAAATGGCATGGCAGAAGAGGAAATCTTTTCCATGTCAGCCAGGAAGGAAAGAGTGTGACAAAAGGAGCCAGGAGCATAAATACACCCTTCTAGATAACACCCTCACTGACTTGCTTCTGCAGGCTTCCTTCACTTCCTAACCTTCAGCTGTAAACTCACCAGTGGAACAACGCACTGATAAGGATAGCATCTTTATGATCCAATCACCTCTCATGTGAAAATATAAGACTTTTGGGGAACATTTTAAGTCTGCACCATAACAAACAGCACAACATTTGTAAGTCAATATGTGATACACTGCATAAATAGAACCAAGGATAAAAATCACATGATCATCACAATAGATGCAGAAAAAGCCTTCAATAAACCTAGCCTCCTTTGAGAAAAGAAAGTATGTATATTAGGATCTTACCTCAAACTGATAAAAACCATCTACGACAAACCCACAGCCAACATCACATTGAATGGAGAAAAACTAAAGCATTTTTCTATACCAACAATGAGACAAAGGTGTTCACTTTCAGCATCGCAGGTCAATACAGCACTCCAAGCTTTACCCAAAACAATCCTGTTAGAGAAAAAAGGGACACAAATAGAAAAAGAAGTCAAATTACCCCTACTTGTAAATGAGATGGTTACTTACATAAAAGAGTTGAAAACCTTCTGCAGAAGACCTTTATATATGATAAACTAATCCAGTGAAGCGGTAGGGTACAAAATTAACACACAAAACTCAATGGTATTCCTGAACACCAACAATGAAACCACCAAGAAAGTAATGAAGAAAGCAATTTCATTCAAAAAGCTTCAAAAAAATTAAATACCTAGGAATTAAGCTAAGTAAGGAGATAAAAGAGCTTTATAATGAAAATTACAGAACTCTGAAGAAAGAAATCAAAGAGAACATTAGAAAGTGGAAACTACCTCTTATTCTTGAATCAGAAGAACTTATATCATTAAAATGGCAGTGCTACCAAAAATGATCTAAAGATTTAATGCAATCTTTATTAAAATGGTAATAACATTATTTATGGAAATACAAAACACACTGTAAGCTCACCGAAGAGAAATGTTTGTGCTAGTATTGTTTGGATGATTAAGTGCAAATGCCTACTGAGTAACTGATTTGAGGATAGTAATGTGCAATGTATATACCATTGTTACCCCCTAATTGTTGTGCCATGAGATTTTGTTTTATTTTTTTCACTGTAAAATTTTTTAAAAAGCATAAAGTTAAACTTTATGGGATATATACTAAGAATATCATTTAAGTGAAATAAACATAATTATCCAATGGTTAGGTGTCTGGACACTAATGAAGCTAAATTAACATTTGGAATGACACATTAATTAATACAGTTAAAAGGAAATAAAAAGCTTCTAATATTTTGAGTAATTATATGCTTCTTTGAAATAAATTTTCAGATAATGTCAAAATATATTTAAATACATTTAAAAACTGAAAAGCAGGGGGACCGTTTGACAAATATACTGAATAGTGTGATTTGAGGTATTAGCAATACATATTTGTAAGGAATTTTGCCTGCTATATGAATAAAATATTTAATATACACTTTTACTGGTTATCAGTCTATCCCATGGAGGATATTTCACAATAAAGTTATATTTCTTAAAAAATAACAACAATAAAGAAATACAAAACACAATCCTAAATTCACATGGGCTCAAAAAAATAAAACCTAGAATAGTCAAAGCCATCCTAAGAAGAAAGATCAAAACTGGAGTCATTATAATACCAATTCTATAATATTACAAAGTTGTGGTAACAAAAAACAACATGGTATTTGCAATAAAAGCAGATATATAGAACAAAGAAATATACACAAATAGACAAAAGACACAGAAATAACCCCGTACACCCATAACTACTTGATTTTTGACAAAGGGGCAAAAAAAATACACTGGAGAAAAGTCAGACTCTAACAAATGCTTTTGGGAGAGCTGGTTATTCACTGAAACTGGATCCTTATCTCTCACTCTATACTGAAATTAAAAAAATTGATCAAAGATGTAGATTAAAAGAAAAAACAGAAATTTTGAAACTGCCAAAAGATAACACAGGGGAAACACTTGAAGCACAAGAAAGAATTCCTGACTAGAGCTCTAAGAGGCCAAGAAATAATATGAGGACTCAACAAATAGGATTGCATCAAATTAAAAAGTTTTTGCACAGCAAAGCAAACAATCAACAGAATGAAGAGACGACCTACAGAATAGGAAAAAAATTTTGCTAGCAACTATTCTGACAGAGGACTAATATCTAGAATAAATGAAGAATTCAAGGAAATAATCCTCCCCAAATAAATGACCCAATCCAAAAATGATCAAATGAACTGAAGAGATGCTTATCAATAAAATTACAAAAAAGCCAGTATGCACATGAAAAAAAAATGTTTAACATCTTTGGTTATTATGGAACTGCAAATAAAAACTGAGCTTGCCTCTTACTCTGGTCAGAATGATTATTATTAGGACCACAAAAGGAAACAATACATGCTGGCAGAGAAGCAAGGGAAAAAAACCCTGCATTATTTGTGGACATGTAAATTAACAAAACCACTATGGAATCAGTATGGAGATTCCTCAAAAATCTAAAAATAGGAACACTATTTGACCGAGTTACACCTCTGCTAGGTATATTTCTGATAGAATAAAGACAAGCTACAGTTATACATGTATAACCATGTTTTCAGAGGCACAATTTATAATGGCTAAACTGTGGAAATAGGCAAGATGCTGCCTAACAGATGAACAGAAAAAGAAAATGTGGTATATGTTCACAATGGAATGTTTTTCAGTCATAAGAAAGAATAAAGTCAAAAGGCCAGGTGTGGTAGCTCACGCCTATAATCCTAGCATTCAGGAGGCTGAGGCAGGAGAGTCGAGTTCGAGACCAGCCTGAGAAGAAAAGAAAGAAAGGAAAAGAAAAGAAAAGATAAGATAGGATAAAATTATGCTATTTTCAGGAAACAATCCCTTTACCCCAACTTTTCCTTTCTTGCCTTCTTGGCCTGATGTTCCCCATTTCCAAGAGTCTATTTGTTAATTTATTTATTATTTTAGGTTTTTCATGTAAGAGAAAACATGAAATATTTAACTTTCTGAGTTAAATATAGGGTGTATGGAGAAGGGCATGAAGAGAGTAATGGGGGAGGAAGGAAAATAGGGTAAAGGGATGGAAAAATATCAATATATGTTATATGCACTTATCAGTCCTGCAAAATGAACATCACTAGTCTGTATTACAAACATGCACTAATAAAAATTTCTTCAAATGTATACTTCAAAAAAATTCCATATGTCAGCAGTCATCTTCACATGAGGTGTCCCTTCCCTCTTCATTCCCTCTCTAGTACATTGTGTACAGCAGCAGAAAGTGATCTGTCATGGTTCATACGTTTTTTTCACTATACATAATATGTGTAAAATATAACATATTTTCATTGACTATATTATTAATAATATAGTCAACAATACAACCAACGATAGGAAATTAGAATCTAAATTTTTGAGGAGTCAAAAGCCATATGTATTTATTTTATTTTATTTTATTTTATTTTATTTTATTTTATTTTATTTTTTTACTGCATAGGAGGTAAGTTCCTTAATTCTATTTTGCTCAAGGGTCAACTATTCACATGTTTTGTATAAGTTATACTTCAACAAAATGGTAAACACTGCCAACAACAAAACAGAAAATTTTTCTAGGAGGTGTAAAACATTGTAGTTAAATGTGATATATTAACTCTATTATTTATGAGTTCCCTTAAGATACAAGATACAACTATATGAGGACATCTGGGAAGATGGTGGAGTGGTAAACAGGGGAGAAATAGCCTCTCTGAGATTTGGTGTTCAGACACCAGAATGTAGCAATGTAAGGAAGAGAAAGAGGGAAGAGGGTCCCTAAGACCCAGCAAGGATCTGAAAGGAGAGTTGAAGCCTGAGGGGAGAGCAAAGAAAGAGACCTCAATTGGGCATGGTGGCACACCCCTATAATCCCAGCACTCAGGAGGCTGAGGCAGGAGATTGCTGTGAGTTTGAGGCCAGCCTGGGTTACATAGTGAACTCAAGGCTAGCCTGAGCTATACGATGAGACCCTGTCTCACACAAAAAATGAGAGAAAGAGAGAGGGAAAGAGAGACCTCAATGCAGAAGAAGGAGGTGGCAAGGGATACTTCTCTCTGAACCCGGACTCACCATGGGGCAGGGGCAGCTCGAGCCTGCAGATGCTTGATGACTATTGCCACCTGCAGAGGCCTCCAAAGAGAAATGTACTAGTTGAACACAGCAGTGGAAGCATCAGACTGCAGTGGCTGGTGAGTTATTTGGGTTCAGACAACCCTCGCGAAAGGGTGATTGGCCACTAGCCATCTTGGAGAGGGGCCAACTGAGCTTGAAACTCAGAGCAGCTGTGGGCTGGCTCCATCTAGCAGCTCCTAGCATCAGGGTGAGGTGAAACTGAGTTCAAGTTGGCAGGAGGACCTACCTATAAGGAAAAGCCCAGGCCCTGATGAATTCACTGCTGAATTCTACAAAAAATTTAAAGATCTAATGCTACTACTTCTCAAACTCTTTAGCATAATAGAAAGAGAAACAATACTTCCAAATTTATTCCTGGAAGCAAGCATTACCCTGACACTAAAACCAGAGAAAGATCCAACACCAAAAAAGAATCAAAGGGCAACCTCCCTAATGAACATAGACACAAAAACCCTCAATACGATACTGGAAGACAGAATGCAATAAATCATCAAGAAGATCACACACCGTATTCAAGTAGGATTCATCCCAGGAACTCAGAGGTGGCCCAATGTACACAAATCAATAAATGTAATACACCATACTAATAGCAAAGGACAAAAATACATGACCATTTCAATAGATTATAAAAGAAGCTTTTGACAAAGTCTAACATCCACTACTGATTCAAACAATCCCTGCAGAAAACTGGAATACAATCAAGCATGGCAGCTCATGTCTGTAATCTCAGCATTTGGGAGGTTGAGGCAGGAGGATCGCCATGAGTTTGAGGCCAGCCTGGGCTACATAAGCGAGTTTAAGGCTAGCCTGCACTACATAGTAAAACCGGGTCTGAAAAAAAGAAGTAGAAGAAGAAGAAAAAGAAGAAGGAGGAGGAGGAGCAAGAGGAAGAAGAAGAGGAAGAAGATAAAACAAAAGAAAAAAATTGGAATACATGGTCTTTCCCTCAATCTGATAAAAGCTATCTATGAACCAACAACCAATAGCCAATATCATGCTAAATGGACAAATACTGAAAGTTTTCACTCTAAAATCAGGAACAAGACAAGGATGTCCACTGTCACCACTCTTATTCAATATAGTTCTGGAAACATTAGTCAGAGCAATTACACAAGAGAAAGAAACAAAGGAATAAGGATAGAAAAGGAAGAAGTTAAATTGTCATTATTTGCAGAAGCTATAATAATCTACATTGAACAACACAAAAGTTCCACCAAAAGACTTCTAGATTTAGTAACCAAATTCAATAGCATAGCTGAATAAGGAGTCAACAGTCAAAAATCACTAGCATTTCTGTACACGAATAACAAATTCACTGAGAGAGAAACTAGGGAAACAGCACCTTTCACAATAACATCCAAACAAATTGAAATGTGTAGGAATCAAATAAAGGGAGTAAGAGACCTTTATATTGAAAACTACAGCACTCTGAAAAAAGAAATTGAAGCTGGGTATAGTAGTGTACTCCTGTAATCCCAGCACTTGGGAGGCTGAGGCAAGAAGATTGTCGCAAGTTAGAGACCAGCCTGGTCTACAAAGTGAGCCCAAGGTCAACCTGAGCTGCATAGCAAGACTCTGTCTCAAAAAGACAAAAAAAAAAAAAAAAGGAGATTGAAGAGAATATCAGAAAATGGAAAGATATCCCTTGTTCTTGGGCAGGAAGTATCAACATAATGAAAGTGATCATATTTCAAAAAATCGTTATATTATGCAATCCTGATCAGAATACCAATAGCATATCTCACAGAATTAGAGAAAACAATCCAAAAATCAATTGGAACCAGAACAGACCTAGAATAGCAAAAGCAATTCTGAGCAACAAAGGCAAGACAGGGGGTATCACGATTCCTGATTTAAAATTACACTGTAGAGCTACTGTGATAAAAACAGCATGGTACTAGCAAAAAAATAAAACAGACTCAAAGATCAATGGAACAGATTAGAAGATGAAGAAACAACTCCAAACACACTCAGCCACCTTATATTTCTTGTTTGTTTGTTTTTGAGACAGTCTCACTATATAGTTCAGACTGGCCTTGAACTCACTATGCAGCCCAGACTGGCCTCAAATTTGCAGGAATCCTCCTGCCTCAGCCTCCTCCTAAGTGCTAGGATTACAGGCATGTACCACCACACCCGGCTCACTCATCTTATTTCTGACAAAGGAGCCAAATATCTTTTCTGGAAGAGAGAACCTCTTTAGTACATGGTGCTGGAAAAACTGGCTTTCTGTATGCTGAAGATTAAAACTAGAACCATATCTATCACCATGAACTAAACTAAAATCAAAATGAATAAAAGATCTAAATATTAAAACAGAAACACTACATTTTCTTGAAGACACCAGTGTAGGCAAAGACTTTATGAACAAAACCCCAATTGGTCTGGAACAATCACAGAGTCAACAACTGGGATCTCATCTTATCAGAAAGCTTTTGGACAGCAAAAGAAATCACCAACAGAGTGAAGAGAAACCCATAGTGTAGGAAAAAAATTTTGCCAGCTGTTCCTCAGACAAACAAGAATATATAAAGATTAAATAAACATACAAAGTACTCAAAATAATCATATCCCCCCAAATTTAAAGACCCAACCCAAAACTGGGAATCTGAAATTAATAGATATTTCTCAGATGAAGAAGAACAAACAGCAAGTAAATATATGAAACAATATCCAACATCACTAGTCATTCGAGGGATGAAAATTAAACAATGCTGAGATTCTATCTTACTCTAAAAAGAATTGTATTATCAACAAATCAACCAATAACAAATGCTGGTGAGGTTGTGGGGAAAAAGGAACTATTTTTCCCACTATTTTTGAGAATTTAGACTGGTGCAACTACTGTGGAAATCAGTGTGGAGTTTCCACAAAAAACTAGGAGTAGAGGTCATTTGACCCAGCTATCTCCCTTTTTTGTTAATTCCAAAAGAATGAAAAGCATAACACCACAGCAATATATGCACACCCATGTTTACGGTAGCACAGTTTGTAAAAGCTAAATCTTGGAAACAGCCCAACTGCCCATCAATGAATGACTGGATAAAGAAGATGTAAGTTTTTAAAATATATAATGGAGTACTACTCTGCCATAAAGGTTAAGTTTGAGACATTTCTAGATAAATGGATGCAGCCTGAGAGCATATTCTTAAGTGTAAGAAATTGGACACACATTTTAAAATATTGCTTTGTTTCTCTGGTGTGAGAAAGTGCAAGTAAGAACCAAAATGTATAATAAGAATTAAAATGCAAATAAGAGCCAAAATGTATGATAGATACTGGGAAATAGGAAGAAAATGAAAATGTTCAAATGAGAAGGTGAACAAGCAGGGAAGAGATAGAAAGAAAGAAAAGGAAAATAAAGGGAATGGAAGGAAAAAATGGAAACAAAACTTTTGTGAATAAGAGAAGAAGAGGGTTTGAAGGAAGGGGAGGGGACTGGCCAAAAAAAAAGAAGCAAGATGTA
>RJWT010003644.1:0-35769 GCA_004365215.1 Cuniculus paca | reverse complement strand
TGGAAGTCCCATTTGACCCAGCTATTCCGCTTCTGGGCATATTCCCAGAAGAAGTGAAATCATGATACCACAGTGATGTATGTGCACCCATATTTATAGCAGCACAATTTGTAATAGACAAATCTTGGAAACAACCCAAATGCCCATCGATTGAGGAATGGATAAAGAAGATGTGGTACTTTTATACAATGGAGTACTATTCAGCTATAAAAAATGATCACCATGGAGGCTTTTATAGGTAAATGGATGCGACTTGATACCACACTCATAAGTGAAATAAACCAAACACACATGTGTAAACACCTCATCGCCTCCCTAGTGTAAGAAACTGAAAGACTCAATAAGATACAAAATTCCCGATAAATATGGAGAAATGGTTCTGAAATCCAATGGTGCTTTTATTCTTGGATTTGATTGGTTTAAGTCCCTTTCCTACTATTTGAAGGCAATATGTGAGAAGATAGGAACAGCTCTTTTGAAAAATGAGACACTACGGTAGCCATGGCTGGTTTTTTTGTTGTCTGACTTGAAGACCTGTAATGCTATTCTCTTTTATCTGGTTTTATATTACTTTGTTTTGTTTGAGTTTATTGTCTGTAAATGTATGAACAACCATTTTGAAGAAAGCAAGAGACACTAGGTAACCATTGTTAATCTCCTGTTGTTATGTTTTGAAAACCTGTATAGCTTGCAGTGTTCTATTTTGAAATGCTATATTATGTTTGACTCTATTCTGTTTTCTTTTGCTTTGTTTTTTTCTGTTTTGTTTTGCTTTGTTCTATTCTCTTTAAAAGAAAAAAGAGTTTACAAGAATTGATTTTATTATGTGTGATGGTATGAACAGCTATTTTGAAGAAAAAAAGACATTATGGTAGCCACTGCTGATTTCCTATCATCTTGTTTTGCAGTCCGATAATGCGTTTATTCTTTTGTTTTGATTGGTTTTATTCTGTTGTGTTTGATTTTAATTATATGTGATAATATGGGTGACTGTTTTGAAGAAAATGAAACATTATAGTAACCATTGTTCATTTCCTGGTATCTTGTTTGGAAGTCCTATAATTCTTTCATTCTTTTGTTTTTATTGGTTTTAGTCTGTTTTCTACTATTTGATTTTAATATGTGTGAATGTATGTACAGCTATTTTGAAGAACACAAGAGACACTATGGTAGCCATTATTGATTTCCTATTGTCTTGTTTTGAAGTCCCATGATGCCTTCATTCTTTTGTTTTGACTGGTTTTACACTGTTTTGTTTTGTTTGAATTTATTGTGTGTGAAGGTGTGGACAACTAATCTGAAAAAAACAAGAGACATTACAGTAGCCACTGTTGATTTCCTGTTGTCTTGTTTGTGAAGTCCAGTGCTGCTTGCATTGCTCTGTTGTGATCTGCTTTGTTCTGTTCTGTTTTGCTTTGTTTTGTTTTATTCTCATTAAAGTAAAAAATTTTAAAAATTTAAAAATTAAAATCACAAAAAAAATAAGTAAATAAATAAAACACAGGCCACTTCCCTCTAGGGCCAGGAACAAAGGAATGATGTCCACTCTTACTACCTTTAGTGAACCCAGTACTGGACATTGTGCTCCTGCAATATGGACATGAGAAGAAATAAAAACATAAAAATTGCAAAGAAAAGAATAAAGCCATTTTTATTTGTAAATGACATTATTATCTACATAGAAAGTAAAACAAGATTTACAAAAATGGTACTAGAATTAACAAATGAGTTAGCAAGTTCACATGATGAAAGATTAGCAAAAAAGCCAATTGCGTTTCTGTGTACTTACAATGGATATGTAGACACAAAAGTTTAAAACATAATATTATTGGGAAACTCTCCAGAAAAAATGACATTTAAATAGAAATTTAACAAAACATATATATACATATATATGCTGAAAATTACAAAATACTAATGAATAAAATCAAGGTGAACCTAAGTAAATAGAGTGATATAACAGTACCATGTATTGTAAGATTCAAAATAGTAAAGATTTCTCCAAAATGATTTACAGTTTAGAGGCGGTTTTTATCATGCTAACATAATGGATTTTTGTGGACATGGACAAGCTTGTTCTAAAGTTTATGTGGACAAGCACAAATCTTAGGAAAGCTAAAACAATCTTGAAAATAAATAAAAAAAATTTTTAAAGAATGAAGAATCACTCTACCCAATATCAAAGCTTACTATACCACTAATGCAATAAAGATATTGTGATATTGATACAAGGAGACACATAAAACAGAGTAGAGAAGCCAGAAATAGACCCACACAAATAAATATAACTGATTTTTTTATACAGATGGTAAAATAATTCAGTGATTCTAGAACAAAAAAATATCCGTACAGGAAAAAAAATGAGCCCCAATTTAAGTCTTATGCTTTTTTAAAAAAGTACTTGAAATGAATCAGTCACAGATTTAAATGTGAAAGGTAAAGCTATAAAACTTTTAGAAAGAAATAAGAAAACATCTTTCAGACTTAGGGCTAGGCAAAATGTTCTTAGATTTGACACCAAATGCATGGTCATAAAAGAAAAAAATTGATAAAACATGCTTCATCAAAATTTAAAATTTTGCTCTTCAAAAAATCATGTGAGGGGATGAAAAGACAAGCTACAGACTGAGAGAAAATATTTCAAACAAATCTATTCAACAAAGCCCTAACATCTAGCCTATGGAAAGAGCCCTTGGAACTGTAAGGTGAAAATACAAACTATCACATTGGAAAATGAATAAAACACAGACATTTCATTGAAGAGGATGTACAGATGTCAAATTCAGTCAACATCACTTGCCATAAAGGAAATGTAAATTAAAACTATAATGAAATGTTGCGACATACCTATCAGAATGCCTAAAATAAAAAGTAACAACACCACCAAATGCCATGAGGATTCAGAAAAACTAGATCACTTATGCATTGTTTGTGAGAACACAAAATGGTAAGGCACTCTGGAAAAGCAGTTTGGCAATTTCTTTAAAAAACTAAATATGTAGCTTCCATATGACCCAACAATTGTACTGTTAGGCATTTATCCCAGATTAAAAAAAAAAAAACCTTATGATCACACAAACCTGTAGAGATGTGTTTATAGAAGCTTTGCTTTTGATCATCCATTGAAAACAGTCCAGATGCCCCTCAATAGATGAATAGTTAAGCAAACCGTGAAAACCTACTCAGCAACAAAAAGGACTGAACAACTGATTACATGCAACAACTTCAGCACATCTCCAAGAAATTATGTTATGTAAAAAAAGGTAAATTCCCTCAAAAATGTTACCTATGATTCTGTTACTATAACATGGTATGGTTTCAGTATATATCATTCTCTATGGACATCTTTAACAAATCCATAGCATATAGGTAAGTGATTGTGGGATCTAGGGCCCTGGGGAAGGACAAGAACATCAGGAGGGTTTTCACGGTGTTCAGTCATTCTATATCCTGAGGAGTTCAATGTCAATACGTTGGTGGTTGCATTACACTCTAGATATGTGACATGTTGCTATTGTAAAAACTGGGTAAAAGGTACATGGGATTACTTCTTACAACAGCACATGACTCTACAAGTGGCAGAACAAGGATTTGAACCCAAGGAGTATGGTTTTAGAATCAACCAGAACACTACCCAGTGTCCTGTTATCTCACAACACACCTATACACAATTCAGTAAAAATTTCATAGCATTTTCTTTTAAAAGGAAAGCTTGACTCTATAGGTTTGATACTGTACATACTATCCTGCAGCTTGCTTCTTTCAAACATCAACAGATCTTAATTGTCTTTCCATATCAAATCTATAAATCTTCAATTTTTTAAAAAAAAGTGCTACGTAGTATGATTTTCCACAGTTTACTCAACTCTTCTGTTAGGTATATTAAGGTTGTTATCAGCTTTTGAACATCAAAGAGGCTGAAAAAAGAATCTCTCACATGACTCCCGGCACATATTTGTAAAAATTTCTCTTCGTTTTTCTTGGGCCATGTGGTATGAACATTTTTTAATTAAAGATGCAAAAAAATGCCTCCAAAATATCTGGACAATTCTAAAGCTAAACAAGCAAAGAATCAGAGAACTTGTTTCTTTGGAGCAACCCCAAAGGTGATGTTATCAAACCCTTTTTTCAATAAAACAAGTGAAAAATGGTATCTCCTCTTGTATTATTGTGTATGTCCCTCACCACTAGTGAACCTGACCAATACTTCATGTTCATTCTTCATTTTAGTTTCTCTATGAGTTGTCTGTTTATATATCTTTATTATTTTCCTTTTGGGTTAATGATTTTTTTAATTTCCAAATTCTGTATATATTTCAGATATTAATCTTCTGCTTATTGCAAACACGGTAAATATTTCCACTACCATACACTCTATTAATTTTGTTCATAGTATCTTTTGTCATTGGGAAGGTTTTTGTACATATTTATGGGTATAATATTTACAATTTCATCTGAGTACACAATATGTGACAATCAAACCAGAGCGATTGGCATTTCAATCTCCTTAAATATTTATCATTTCTTTGTACTCATAAACTTCCAACTCCTTCCCTCTAATGCTTTATAAACTATATAATAAACTGTTATAAACTCAATCACACTATGGAGTTATAAAACACTTGCACTTATTGCTTCTATCTAACTGTGTTTTGATACTGATTATCCAAACTCCCTGCATCTCCCTTCCCACATACTCATTCTGGCCTCCAATGATTGTATTCTGCTTTCTGCTTCTATGAGATCAGTGTTCAAGAAGCTTGCAATTTTATGGAGACAAACTTCTATTTGCCTTTACAGCTTATGTACGATAATTTTTTTCACTAACTTTTTAGGTCTTGTTTTTGGAAAATATTGAAACTTACTTTGATGAGCAATGTAATGTTAGAAAATACAATTTTTTTCCAGCAAAGTGTGGTAGCACACACCTTTAATCTGAGCACTCTGGGAATTTAAAGCCAGAAGATCTCAAATTCCAGCCAGCCTAAACAACTTAGCCAGATTCTGCTTCAAAATAATTTTTTTAAGAATTGGGGATGTAAGCTCAGTACAAAAACCCTAGTTTCAATACCCAGTACCACAATAAATAAATAAAAAGATAGATGATAGATAGATAGATAGATTTTTCCCAAGTAGTATCTAATATTTTCATACAATTCATCCATTCTTTTTTTCACTAATATGAAATGCTGTTTTCACAAAATAATATGTGTATAACCAAGGACCTTTATCCAGACAATTACATTGCTCTAGTCAAATCTTTAACATCAATACTAACCTACTTTAATTAATATATGATCATAATGTGTCTTGATAGTTCTTAATCAGGTTTATTATGCCTTTCAATAATCTGATGGTTCTTTCCTAGACATTTTGTAGTTTTCATGCTATGTGAATTGGGAAATTTTGTCTATTATTTTTTTCTAATGAGATAGTATTTGTGTATCAAAAGTTATCCATTTTTATATGTTTATTTTGTATTAGGCCACTATGGAACTTTCTTAGTAGCTCTAAGAAACTGATTATGTCTTAATCTTTCTTAGGGAAGTTGCCTGAAAAATCAAAATGATACTCTAATCTCTTTCTTTACATTATTTACATGATTTTTTGATTTTTAGTTAGTGTATAACTTTGGTTAGGAACTCCAATACAATATTCAATGTAGAATTGAAGGGAAAATTCGTCTTGGTCATGCGTTGAATGGAAGTATCTCTCATAGTTTAGCCATTGGTATGGATTTCGGATAGACACTTTTCCCTTGATAATTTTTCTTTTATAACCCATGTAGAAAACAAATATTTGACAGGGAGATTCTTAATTATGAAAGTAATTTTGAGCAAAAATACTTTGGCTTCTGCTATGATTGTGATATCAAATATATAGTAATTGAGAAGGGGACTATCTTTCCAATTCATAACAAAATAATTATCTATTTTCTAAAGGTGTAATAAAATCAAATAACACAACCATCTGAGCTTTATGGTTTTCATGAAAGCATATCTTTAACTAGTTTTCCCATGTCTTGAAAAGAAATAGTACATTTAGAATACCTCCTACATCTTGAACTAATTTTGTTAATTTGTATGCTTTTTAGAAAATCGATATTTTATCTATTTTAAGGCACTTTATCTCATTATGATACTGTTCATGTGTACTCTCTCTTTTTTCCTAATAAAATTTAAAGATTTTTCTGATCAATTTCACTGTCTTTGTTGATCTCATTTTATTGCTGTCAGTTTTCAATCTTTATTAAATTCTTCCTTCTACTCTCTTGAGATCTGATTTTTCCCTTGTTTCTATTGTTCTCTCTAGTATCCTAAATATTATGTTTAGTACATTTGATTTCAATTTCTCTCAATTTCTAATGTATGCATTTATGTCCATAAATTGTCCTTTCACAACTGCTTTGGCCACATCACACAGATTTTAATTTTTAATGCTCTATTGATTTATTTCTAAGTGGTGTGCAACTTTCATTTCCTTACTAACATAAGATATTTTATAAATGTTTCTATATATGATTTATAGCAATTGATTTAATCTCTTCTAGTTCTTTTCCCATTTGCTCAGAAAATAAAGAAGCCTATATAATTCCTACTTTTTCAAATTTGTTGTGATTTCCTTTATGATCTCATATGTCATCAATTTATGTGAACGAATGTGTGTTAGAAACAAATATGCACTAGAAGTTTGTTGGTATAAAGCTGTTGATTGTTTCATCTAAATTCTATGTGCCATTATTTTTGTCTACTTGAAATATTTATTTCTTTAAAAGTATGAAATTTGTTCTTCAACAATTTCAAATATGTCACCATGTATCTGTATTTCTATTAAATTTGTTTTACATTTTCCAAAGCTCTATTGTTAAGCACATGATGATGTACAACTACTATATGTTGTTCTTTTTAACAATTAAGCTATTCTTCTATTCCTCTTTAATGCACCCCCTTTTAGTGTAGTTATGCTTATTTATTGACTGTTTACTTCTGTTAATTGATTATTTCAAAGTGTCACACTTTTTCCAATCATGGCTTCATAAATTAATTCATTATCTGAAAATTATAGATTATAGTATTCTCCCACCCATATTAACTTTAGATTTGATATTGTTAAACTCCTTTATGTAGCATTATTTCCAATAATGTTATTGGCTTTTTCACATTGTCACAAAATGATAGCATGATTTGATGATTCCAGTACTTAATCCTCACTTCTTTTTATCAGTTTGATTATATTGTTCATTGGGTAATTATCCTAGATTTGTTTCAAGACTGAAACAAGAATTCGTGGAGTGAGATGGAATCTTAGGGTTGTTTTGATTTGCATCTCTCAAATGACCAATGATGTTGAGAATTTTTTCATATATTTATTTAGCAATTGTACTTTTTCATCTGAGAAGTATGTATTCATCTCAGATGCCTAATTTTGGATTGGGTCTTTAAATTTTAGGGAAGTCTGATTTTCTTCAATTTTTTACAGTGCTAGATATTAGTCCTTTGAGGAAAAATTGGTTTAATTATTTTTCCATTCTGTGGGTTGTCTTTTCACTCTGTTGGTGACTTCTTTTGCTGTGCAGGAGATTTTTGATAGGATGAGATCCCAGTTGTTGATACTTTGTAGCATTTCCTATGCAGTGTGAGTTTTGTTCATGAAATCTTTGCCTACATCTGTGTCTTCAAGGTTCCTACCTACTTGGTCTTCCAGTAGATTTAGTGTTTCTGTTTCAATATTTAGATCTTTGAACCATTTTTATTTTAGTTTATTGAATGGTGATAGAAATGGGTCTAGTTTAGTCTTTGGCATGTGGAAAGCCAGTTTTTCCAGCACCATTTATTAAAAAAGGCTTTCTTCAAGTGAACACATTTGTCCCCCACCTTTTTTTTTAAAGAGAATAAAACAAAACAAAACAAAACAGAATAAAGCTAATCAGAACAGAACAATGAAAGCAATACAGGAATTCAACACAAGATAATAGGAAATCAACAATGGCTGCCATAATATATTCCATTATCTTCAAAATAGCTGCCCATACCATCAGACACAGTAAAATCACACAAAACAAGACAGAATAAAACCAAACCTAGCAAAACTATGAAAACAATACAGGAATTCAAAACAAGATAATAGGAAATTAACAATGGTTACCACCTTCCTACCCTATCACTTTCATAATATCTATTGTACATTTTGGATCCTGCTAACTCCTTCAGGTTTTACACTAGGAGATAACACAATGTTCACCCATGTGAGTATGAACCATTTCACCCATGAGCATGATCTCAACTTGCATCCATTTACCTACAAGAGCCTCAAGATCATCCTTCTTTATAGCTGAGTAGCTTTCCATTGGATGAAAATACTATATCTTTCTTATCCATTCTGCGGTTGATGAGCAAGCTACCTCTGCTTTTTTCTAGTTTCCTGTCACATGGAACATTGCTTTCTCTCCTTTGACTTAGGAATTTCCTTTTGAGCTAAATGTGTTTCTTGTATACAGTATATTGATGGATCTTGCTTCTAGATTCATTCACTCTGCTTGTTTCTTTTTATTGATGAGTTGAGGCCATCTACATTAATGGTTGCAACTGGCATGCACTGGCTCGTCTCTATCATTCTACCCTCCTGCTGTTGTCCTCCCTCCTCCACTTTTCTCCTTCATTCAGTTCTCTTCCCTGTTTGGCAATCCCCCTCTACTGCTATTTCTGGAACCGTGGTCATCTTTATCTCTCTAGAATATTTTTCAGCACTCTTCATAGGGTTGGTTAGGTGGTAATGAATTCCTTCAGTTGTTCTTTAACATAGAAGTATCTTATTTTTCCATCAATTTTGAAAGATAGTTTTGAAGGGTACATTGATCTGGGTTGGAAGTTGCTTTCTTTCAGGATTTGAAACACTTCACTCTAAGCTCTTCTTGACTTGATGGTTTGTGTTGAGAAGTCTGCTGTGATTCTGATGGGTTTTCCTTTATAGATGATCTGTTCCTTTTCTCTAACAGCCTTTAATATTCTTTTCTTGTGCTGAATTTCTGGGATCTTGATTATTATATGTCTGGGTATAGAGTTATTTTGGTTATGGCTAGTTTAGTTCTATGCCTCGCATATCTGTTTTTCAGGATCTTTTCCCATGCTTGGCAAGTTTTCTGCTGTTACTTCTGTAAATAGTCTTTTTATGTCATTTGTGTTGACCCCTGATTTTTCACTGACACCTATCACTCTTAAATTAATTTTCTTTGTATCGTCTCGCAGCTGTTGAATTGTTATTTCCTGGTTCCTTGTTAATTTTAAGCGATCTTTTCTTTCACAATCACTAGCTGCAATCTTGTCTTCAGGGTCTGAAAGTTTATCTTCAGTCTCTTTCAAGCAGTTTTGCCAGCTTTTGATGGAGTTTTTAATTTCCTGGATATCTCCTTGAATCTGTTTCATGTATTGTAATTTCTTCCTATATTGTTCATTCAAGGTTTCCATCATGTTCCTATGCTCCTCTTTTTTTAATCTGTCTTCTTTAGATATGCTCAGCAATTCTTTCATTATGCTTGTGATTTCTTCTTTTATCTGAGATATTATTTCTGATTCTGATTGGATTACTTTTACAGCCTTGTGAAGTTGTTTCTTTACTTCAGTTGCTGTCCTTTCAGAGATTCAGGTGTGCGACTTCCATTTTCTTCCATGTCTCTCTCTCCCAGACTTATTCTGTATGGACTGGAGATCTGAGATTGCCTTCTGCTCCTTTGTCTTGACATTTTCCTGGGTTCCACCCAACAAACTGGTTCCCAGGTATTTTCCACATTGGCTGCCCCTCTGCAGCATAGGCAAATGGGCCAGGTATCTGGGTTTCTCCTAATCCAGGTTCCCAGGGAGGCAGTGGGACATGGGGTGAGCTTCTCCAGACCTTTGCGGCTACACTGAGGCTTCCCCAATGGCCATGGGTGCATGGTGGCCAGGCTTCTTCTTCTCTCACCTGTGTGGTTACACAGAAACTCTGTCAATGGTGGCAAGCACACAGGGGTGTGTTTGTGTAATTCTTCCAGCCCACACTGGCTGCCCATGGGAAGCAAGCATCTCTGATGGCCTGCAGGCACACAAGGTATATCTGGCTGTTTCTCCCTGTCTGTGCTGGTTACCTGAAGGAAGTAAGTTTCCCAATGGCAGCATATGCACAGGCGTGGGTCTGGCTGTTTTTCCCTTACATATTTGTCTCCTTTGTCAAAGATAAGGTGACTGAGTGTATTTGGAGTTGTTTCTGAATCTTTTAATCTATTCCATTGATCCTCAAGTCTCTCTCTCTCCTTCTCTCTCTCTCTCTCCCTCTCTCTGTCTCCAGTATCATACTGTTTTTAATCACAGTAGCTTTGTAGTATAATTTCAAGTCAGGGATTGTGATTTCCCTTTTGTCACCCAGAATTGTCTTTGCTATTCTAGGTCTCTTTGGTTCTAAATGAATTTTAGGAATGTTTTCTCTAGTTCTTGAGGTATGCTAATGATATTTTGATTGAGATTTCATTAAATCTGTGTAACAATTTTGTGAGTATGATCATTTTCACTATGTTGGTTTTTCCTACCCAAGATCAAGGGATATCTTTCTGTTTTCTGGTATCCTCTTTGATTTCAGAGTACTGTAGTTTACAGAAAGAATGACTATTATCAAGAAATCAACCTATAACAAATGTTGGCAGGGCCGTGGGGAAGTAGGAATACTTCTCTACTATTGGTGGGAGTGTAGACTGATGCAACCACTGTGGAAATGAGTGTGGAGATTCCTTAAAAAACTAGAACTAGACATCCCATTTGACCCAATTATTCCCCTTCTTGGTAACATCACCAAAGAATTAAAAACAACATACCACAGTGATATATGTGTACCCATATTTATAGCAAAACAGTTTGTAATAGCTAAATCTTGAGAACAACTCAAATGCCCATCAGTCATCAAATGGATAAAAGAGATGTGATTTTTTTATACAATGGAATACTACTCAGCTATAACAAAAAATAAACCACAGACATTTATAGCTAAACAGATGAACCTTGAGACCATACTCTTAAGTGAAATAAATTAGACATACATAGGCAAATATCACATTGTCCCTCTGATGTGAGAAACTGAAAGTGTAAATCAGAACCAAAATGTGAAGTAGATGTTGTGAAATAGGAAGAAATTGCTTAAAAGAAAAAGGAAACTAGGAAACATCAAAATGTTTCCAGAAATTGCCAAATGTCTCAAGACAAAAATGTCCCTAGTTGAGAACCACTAAGGTAATTAACTATTCCTCTATTCCTATTTTAATTGTTGCTTTGACTTTTTCTTTGTTCTAATGATATATTTCAGAAGTGTTAATAATTTCACAAATTGTTAATTAAAATTTTTATTTACCCTTTTTTATTCCATCTGTAAAACATAGGATCTGCCCATTTTCTGATTCTCGTAACTTATTTAAAGACAGTATATACTGTTTTGTAACTATTTCTTAGTTTTTAATACCGCTCTCATTTTAAAAAATCTCAATTTAAGAAAAAACTTCAGTGTTTGAAATCATCTAAATCCTTGGAATCGTTGCCTACTACATGAGCCAAATATCAAAATAATTGTCTTAAATTTTTTTTCACAACTGTGAATCCATTTCTTCTTGTACTGCTAATAATCTTGCTCACTATATTTCACTACTATGTTATTTGGCATATTAGGATCTGTGTCTAGTTCAGTGTACTATAAGCCCATAGAAGATAGGAGTCACATGTAGTTTATTAACCACTGAGTTACCATACCCTGGTCCAGTATTTAATGAATCGATGTAAGGATAAATTAGCAAGCAATACAGTTTCAGTGTTAAACATATGTCCTTCGTCAATAAAAATAGTTTTCTTGTTGCCTAATGTTTTTTATTTTCAATTCTATTCTAGTGCCAATATTATGTCCCCATATTTTCTTGGTTTGTTTTGCCTGATATATATTGCATGTCTCACTGTTCTGGGTTGTTTGTTACATTTTACTATGTTTCCTTTTTTGCCTTGTCCTGAGATCTATGAAATTATTTTCTTTGTGATTTTCTCCAGTACACAGAGATTCAGTTTAGAATTCCAGTAGCAAATGGTTTTAAGTGTTTCCAAAGTATTTTAACACCATCTTTAATTTCTAGTTTTGTCTAACATTTACATTAGAAGCGTAATTGAGTCTTTTATTCTCCTTTTCAGCACTATGGAACTATTATGTTTTTCTCTCTTCTCAACACCAAGTGACTGTCTCTCCAACCACTCCTCAGACATTTATTAAATAAACTCAGATTTTATACACAATCATTAATTTCTACATAAAATAACTTCTCTTCAAAAGTTCATTTTTAACATTTGAATTTGGTTTTTCAAATCACATCTCGATTATTTTTGCTTGTAAAGCAAAAAATGATGGTTGGAATCTCATCCTGCCTCGCCAAGCAATGCTGGGTCTTTGGTCTCCTACCTGGCAGCACCAGTTGCTATGGGCCACAGCAATGCCAGAGGGAGACACAATTCCCCTGAGTGGCTCTGTCTGTCTTGACAGGCCAGGGAGTTCCACTCCCCATAAAGAGCCCTCTGAGAAAGGAGGTAGGTAGGAGAGCTAAGGCCAAAACACACAAAAACTGGACGGGGCATTTCTGCATATACAAGCAGCAGGCAGAGAAGTGACCCAGGGTCTCCCTGCAGGGCAAGGCAGGAGCCAGCTGTACCTGCTGCTGGGCACACATTCAGGCTGGCCCTTGCGTCTGGCCCTGATCTGTTTTCTCCTTTTGGAGGGCATGAAGGTGCTGTGGACATTGTGCATTTGGGCTCACTCTCATCTGCAGACTTTGCATCCACTGCATTTCTGAAAATGTTCCTCTGGATGGGCCATTATATCACCTGCAGATCAGTGGAAAAGGATACGCCTCTAAAATTCTAAGGTGAAAACAGAGCACATCAAATGCAGAATGTGTGGACACAGCGACCATGGAGTTTACCACTTTATTAAAATTGTGATCGTTCACATAAAGACTCAACCAGGTCACATATTAATAATTATCACTGACAATCTTTAACATCAGCTGAAGCCCACAAGTGAAGCAATATTACATCTCCCGGTCTCATTTATCTTATTGCTTATGGCCCCTCTGTGGTCAGCACGCTGTGAGCTTCATGGACATTTAATTATGAGCACATCATAAATGTAGCTGACAAGGCAGAGACTGCTGGGGGATGCTCCTGGCAAGGGGGTCGCTGCAGAAAGTAGTTGGTTGCTGCACCCCCACGACAAGAGAGGCAAAGACCACTTCTCCAGGTGCCCCTCTGCAGCTTCCAGTGGTCAGCTGAGAGGCCCATTGAATGGATGGGGTCATGCTTAGGGCTCTATGCTCCCTCTAACTTGCAGATGTGCAAATCAGGTTGTCTCAAGCCTCAGACCGGCCCAGTGTTAGCTCCTGTCTCACCAAGCTGAGTGCCTTGGCTTACTGTCTATCTCTGCCTGTTTACCAAAGTTCCCACAGGTGGGATTTACACTGATGCAAAGAAGCAGGATGAATTTCTACCCCATACCCCATGGGTCCAGGAAGCCCATCACCCCATTCATCTGACCCCAAACTACTCAGCTCTAACTGGGTGTAAATGCTATCGAGGATCCTCAACAACACTGCACCATGTCCCTCTACCCAGGAAATTCCTTTCCTTTCCAGTACATCAGAAAAATAGATCCCTCCACTGAGCGATGGAGCTGGAGGGCTTTCAGTTGCTTCTAATTGGCCACTGCCCTGGTACCATAGCTAGCCACGGTGCAGCACGACACACTAATAAGGCTACAGGCTCTCGGAGTGGGCTTGGGTTGCAGGACCTCACCGTGTCATGTTTCAAAGCAAGTGTCCTCAGCGGGGCTGAGGTACAGACTCGGCTGCCCGGGCAGGCTCCGATGGGGAAGACAAAGCGTATAATAAGGGCCGGGCAATGAAGGAGCTCAGAGGAGAAAGCTGAAAAGTAGCTATCATGTTGGCAGATAAATTCTACACACAATTATTCATTCCTAGCCTCTTGACATGTAGATTAATGAGTTTGATAACCCAGGCTTCTAAGAAGTAGATTCCACTCTTCTCAGGCTTTCTCCCCCTCTACCTACAAACAGCGCGCGGGTCTATGGAGAAAAAACAAATCGATACATTTGCAGTAACCATCACGGCTTGCTTGTGATTGGAGCCCTACGTCAAAAATATGATGTGTCTTCTCTTTCTCAGCCAGGGAGAAGCCGCTAGTGGCTAAAGAGGCACTGGAGGGGACAGTGTCCTCAAATCTTGGACTCAACCCAGTCCTGGACTACTTTCTACCAAAAGTTGGGCATGGAGTTCATCTAACTTCTGCCCCGAGGTGAGGCAGATATTTGCTGACACTGCTATCATTTGCTGTTGTAACTGAAGTTGGAAGTCCTGTTGTCACTGTCTCTAGCTGGCACGAAGACACCTTAACCAAGAAAGAACCGTGTAAGAGGAAAAACAATCACAGGAGTGAGACAGACGCTCCTGCACCCACGCTGGGCTTTCATTTAGGATCGTGAGTAGCTTGGTATTTAAACTCCAGGTCTGATGCCCTCTAACCCAAAGGTAAGACATTGAAATCCTCCTAGAGAGAAATTGGACCCACTGGATTCTCCAATCCACAGGATTCAATTTTATGTTATGTGCCACCACCCCCCAAGCAGAAGTGGGTACAATTTTGGTGATGCATTTATATGGTCAGGAGTGCATTGTTTTGCCTGGCTCCTTAACCATTTGGTAAAAGTATTTCTAGATCTCAGTCTATTTTATTAATTCTTCATGAAGTGTTTGCATTCGAAAAATAAAGGAACTTCTTGCAACAAAAACAAATACAGGAAGAAACAAAATAACAAAGGTAAATGTCTCTCCACCAATTCAGCCAGATTTCTCCCTGTATTTTGGGTTATGCTGAAAGGGATCGGGGGGCTATGATGCAGAATTATGGGGAAGACCTCTCCCCTGGTGCTCTGCTAGGAGGCCTTGCTGCCACTATCCTCAGCCTAGCGTGCCCCCTGGGGCAGAGCACATCTCCAAATCCTGGACAGAGTCCTGTCTGGGTACCAACTGAGCAGTTTCAATGTCCGTGAGGTGTACACGCGTACTTGGGAGAGCAGATACAAGGGATCGTTAGCACAGACATTCTGTGAAACACTTCCTTTTATCCTATGGCAGTAGGAATGAAGGGAGTGGAATTCACTCAGCTCATAAAAGTCCAATGAGAGCTTCAATTAGCAACATGGAGCAGCTCAAGAGTTTGTGGAGGTACAATTGAATTCCTATGTAACGTCAATCCCAATTCTAAAGTGACAGCCCAAAGCTATGCAAAAAGAAGGAAATGTTTTTCTTCATTAAACAGTTTTGAGGCTTAGGATGTCTCACAGTCTTGGGTTGAGGATCACCAAGTTTTGCCAATAAAAATTCAGGATATCACTCATTTTAAAATCCAGATAAATAATGGGTTTTTTGGTACAACTGTGTCTCAAATATACATGAAGCATATTTATGCTAAAATGATAACTTGCTATATACTAAATATGAACTAATACACTAAAAACTGTAGTATTTGTATGCCTCGTGGATATTTGAAACATGTTTATACTAAAAAAATGTTCATTATCTGACATTCAAATTGAAGAGGACATCTAGTATTTCATCTGACAATTCCTTTCAGGGTGTCCTTGTGAAACTTCTCAAGAATCAGGAGGTGACCAGGGAGAAGGGGAAAAAACAAGCTCCAAATTTAAGATAGCACCTACCCCAGCACTTTCTCGCCCTGAGCCCAAAGCCCAGAACCCCAAAGGAAAACTTGAACCATTGTTCCTGAGTAGAGATAAGGACCTCATCTCTGGGTTCTAGGGCTCTGCATGTAAGAGCCTAAAGTTGGGGAAGGTATCACAGGATGGAAGGATGCTTGTGCTAGGGGGACCATCAAAGTAGGACCACAGGAGTTCCCTTCCTGCCCCCATGATGTAAAGCCTCAGTACCTACGGTAGCCCGGTGAGGGCTTTTCTTAGAAGATGGTGGAGTTGTGGAAGTCCTTCCCACCTAGCTTGGCAGCAGTCCCAGAGCAGATCAGCATAATGTACTTCAGCCAGGGGTTGGGGAGAAAAGTCAGCCCTGCTTCCTTCATCAAATCAATTGTGGCCAGACTGACTCATCTTCTCTCCTAGATCAGAAAGCCCTAAATCTTGCTGCTTCCTAATCATATGGAAACCTAAATATAGGCACATCTACAGAAGGACACGCCTAAAAAACAGTATCCTGGTTCTGCCAGGGAAAACTATTCTCACTGTTTGTTTCTGGATTTCAAGTACTGGGCTCCCAGCGAGAATTAGCTGAGGACTGTGTCCTCAGCAGCGATCCTAACACAGTGGACAGAGCACACACCTGTCTGAGTACAGCATTAACTCAGACCTGGCTCCATCTTACTGCTGCTGCTAGCTTCCCACCAACTCCACTTACTTCCCACCGGGCAAATCCCCACCTCGTGTGTTGCCATGATAGTGATGTAGTGAGAAGGAACCAGGGCCCTTTGGTTTCACCATCACAGGATGCCTTTGCCATCCTCCCTTGAGCATCAATCAGCCCAGGGGTGCAGGCTCTGCAGAAGACTCCAGCAGAAGCGTCCTGCTCAGCACCAGGCCCCTAGCTGAGTCCAGCACACACCAGCATAAGCCCAGCCCCTAGGAGCAAGCAGGACCCTGGCCATGTTCCACATCTGCATCCCCCTCCTTGCCACAACTCGGAAACAGCTACTTTGCCTGTCAGTAGCTCAATCCCCTTCTGGAAGGGTCCTTAGCCTGAAAAGTTCCCAAAGCTGGGGCAAAATAAAAGAGAACCCAGACGCAGACAAAATTCTTATTCCTGCAGCCCCAACAAAAGAAAGTTTGTCCGGGAGAAAAAAAAATTTAGAAGAGGTGAGAGTCATAGGAGACTAGACACTGAATGCCTTTCAAGGCACAATGGCCAAATTAAGCAGTGAGAACCATGAGACCAGGGAAGAGTG
Source organism: Cuniculus paca (assembly GCA_004365215.1). NCBI lineage: Eukaryota > Metazoa > Chordata > Mammalia > Rodentia > Cuniculidae > Cuniculus > Cuniculus paca. The sequence continues at coordinate 18,739 of RJWT010003644.1, read as the reverse complement.
GCCAATGGGCTGGGATTTTCTAGTACAGTGGGAGTGAGAGCAAAATGAGGCCTTCACTGAGGAGTGGCTGCCATGCCCAGGGCAGTAGCCAACCTAACCCTGCTTAAGGAGCCAGCAGAGGTTCTGCCAGATAACTCCCCACTGTCTCCAGAGCATGCCAAACACTATCCCCCATAGTAGGTGTCACCTCCCAGCCGCTGCGGGGCCTCAATACGGCCCAGTCTTGTTTATCGCACATCATAGTTTAAGTATTTGAGTGAAATGCCAATGTTTTAAAATTGGAAGATTTCAAAGGAAAATCCAGATCTCAGGTTTCCCTTGGGGAAAAAAAAAAAAGATTCTGACAATATTAGGCCCGAGTCTAACTGGAGAGGCCTTTAGATAAGGTGCGCGCTTGTTAGCTGTCCCGTTCCCAGTGTTCTCTACTGTCTGGCATCTGCTGTGTGGGTGCACTAGAGAGGCCCTGCGTGCCCCCAAGGAACACAACAGGAACACAAGAAACCTTGCCACCCCAAAAACTTTTCCCAAGAGTCCCCTCTCCTCTCTCAGAAGAACTAGTTCTCTAAACACCTTCCCTCCTGTTCCCACAGGTTAGCTCCCTGTCCACTCCCCAAAGGCCTGTGGTTTACCAACCCCACCTCCAACAGTGTCATCTATTCACAAGACAGCCAGTCGCAGAGCCTTGGAAACCATCTGGAATATAATTTAAACAGAAGCAACAGCAGTATTCCAGAGGAAACTGGAACAAAGTTATGGCCAAAGCCTAAAGCCAAAGGCAACCATGCGGTGACAGTAAAGGCAAGAATCATGTGCCCATTTCACAGACTGTGGCACCAGAGCCCACAGTCCTATTTTCCTGCTTAACTTCCAATCAGTTGGGTAGAGGGAGGGAAGTGTCATCCCTATGTTAAGTGCTGAAGTGGGGAAGAAAGTTCTGATTGGCTGACTCAGGAATTGGGATTCTGGGCAGAGCTTAACAAAAGGATAATGTATCTTTAAGCCCAGGTGCCCTTCAGGGGATATATTGGATAAATGTCTTCTGAAAAGCCTGTAAATATTCCATCGCCTCACTGTCATTACTACCATGAAATGATAATGAAGCATGAAAGAAATATAATTCCATATTCAGATGACAGCATTAGCCTCCATAAGCAAACTGAAATATTTATTAGTAAAATGTTCAGTATCTATGCCTGTAATCTAAAAAAAGGACAAAAATGTTTTATAATAAAAAAGAGATTGAATGCAGAGGTAAAATCTGGTTGGCTGATTTTATTGCTTATTATTAAATCCTGGCAAAACAATTATTTTTTTCTTTTCATTAGTAAGACACCCAAATTAAAACTATGCCCTCCGGCTGCAAGGTTTACAGTAGTGATTAAAAACAAGAAATTGTGATGCATGGGGCTTTTGACAATGGCATAATCAAATTCATTCATATTGTTCAATCTTTCACTGACAAATATTTTTACAGTAAAATATACCAAACAAAGAATCACATACAACAACTATCAATACAGAGAAATTAAGAAACCTTGTTATTATTTAAAAAGTGAACCGATACAATGTTGCCATAATCTTGAATACAAACATCAGAGTGTAGTTAATTAGGGTAATTATTGCCTAAATTGTGCTTAATTGTCTTATACTGAATAGGAGTGTGAATGAAGCTTTTTGAGCTTTCTACAATACATAAGTGGCACCAAACTCTGGGTATAATTTACTAAGTTTTGATGGTATTTCCTATATGTCAGAAAATATATCCAAATACAAGCTAAGAGGTAAATAGGAGCCATAGGCCCTGACCTCTGGTTCACCTTATTGAAAAAGAGGCGGAAGAGAGTCATTTAGTATACGAGTATCTCCGTCACTGAGCGCATTTCCTTAAAGGAAAGAAGAAAGGGGGAAAAAAGAAAAAAAAACAAGGTCTTTGAAGTGAATGAAAAATTAGAAATTCAAGTGACCACGATCAATTCTGAAACACTGCACAAAATTAATTACAGTTTTGCATCAGAAGCAAGAATGTAGATTTCAGACAGTCGGTGTCATTTATCTCGAACCGCACAATATACAAGGCGATTAAAAAGCCAAATCTGTCCCCACCCCCCAAGTCTAAGGCTTCTCAGAGGCTGTGAAGTACAAATGATTAACTCCAAATTATGCAAGGGACTGTGCAGCCGCTTCAGCGTGAATGGAGTGTGTGTCGAGTCACAGGAGCGGGAGAGGGACAGATTTGTGGCTCTTTATCAAAATCCAGGCTGGCCACCTCTGCCGGAGTCCAGATAAATTGCACCGCGCTTTGACGGTGCTGCAGAAAGCGTGCTCGGCAAAACCAAAATCTCTCATTTCTATCTGTTTTTAATTGCTTGCCTTAAATTTGCATTTTTATACTATTAGGTTCAAGGATTTACTCTGTTCTGTGGGCTACTCTGACCCAGTAACTTCTCATGTCCCACAGTTGCAGGAGCTTATGGGAAGTGACGCGAGATGTGGCTTCTGAACCACCTTTAGCAAGCAAGCCTGGTGTCCCACATACGCGTGGGCTAGGGAGACTCCTTCAAGCTCTCTGGCCTTGGACCACCCCCCAAGAAGCCATCAGTGTCCAGGGGGCATGGAGACTCCCCAGGCCTTTGTCCCCAGAAGCCCAATGAGTGGAGACCCCCCCACTAAGAAACCCCCTGGTACCTTCCCTCGTTCATCTGGGACTGCACTTTCGTTAGCCCCCCCTTGTAAAAAGGCAGGATGTGCATGTGTTCAAAATACATCTTATTCTGTTGTCAAAACTGAGTATTAGAAAGGCTGACAGATTTTCCCTGACTCCAAGAAACCACACATGGTATAACACACACACACACACACACACAGGCTGGGTGCCTGCTTCATTTAACCCTGTATTCATAACCAATTTATTAACACGAGATTGCCAAGTGAAAAGCTGTCATTTTAAGATCTGTAAAGGGAGCCTCACCTGACGAAGTCTTAGGTTTTCAGCAGTTGGCTTCTGACTTCCCTGGGGAACCCAGGCTGCCCTCTCCAGCTGCACTTCAATAAACCCTGCCTGCCTTCACCCCGGGTCGCTACACCGGCTCCTGCCTCCTGCCTTCCGCTATCCCTTCAGGATTCCTTAAATGTGGCGGATACGCCCAGCACAGAAGTTTCTCTTGGGCACACCTCTTCTCCTCAGCCACACGCTCCGTCCCACTGGTCTCAGACGCAATGACCATCGGATCCATGGAGGTCATCTTTGGGAGAAGGGGGGTTAAGTGTGAGAAAAGCCCATCTCCTGTACCCCTCTCTGTTTCCTGGAAACAAAGAGCTTTTCCTCTCTGAGAGAAACACAATGTGAACGGCAGTAGAAACAGCCACTGGCCCAGCCTGGTGTCAGGGACATCAGGGCTTGGTAGAGACTTTGGTTCACACTGAGCACATGTTTCCTCTACAAGAGGCAACTGCACCCCCATTCAATCCATACTGCTGTGACTAAAAGCCAATCCCTGTAGCCAGGTTTTCTGAATTCTCAGCAGGAACTAGAAATTCGGATTCTTTCAGAAACTTCCTTTTTTCATGCTGAATAGATTGTAGAAGAAAAGAACATTCTGCTGGCCAAATACAAGTAAGCTCTTCTGACAGCCAAATCCAGCCCTGGGCCTCTCACTTTATGACCTTAAGTCCACCCATAACTGATTGGCTATAGGCATTTTCACTGGGTAGTGACTGTAAAGGAGACACCTAGAATTCCCAAGGGCAGAAAGTCAGAAGGATGCTGTGCCAGCAGCTCCCGAGTTTCCTCCTTCCCTCACACTGACCTCTCCCCAACTTCCTGCATCTGAGTGACCCCTAATGCAGTAACCTTGACAATCTTATGGACTTTGGCCCAGCTTTAGGGTCCATCTCCATGTTACTTCCAGATTCAGAGACCAACCTCCACTTGCTTTTCTTTTGTTTCTTTAGTTTTTGGATTTTTTTTTTTAATCCTTAGACTTTTAGAAAAGTTACATAAATGCCTAAAAGCAGTGAATTCAAGGCAGGCACACAAAGGAGCCAGTCCAGCCTGCCCTGCTCCCTCCTTGCTGCACCAGGCTGGGCCTCCTCCACTTCCACCCCACAGGACCTCTGCTCCTGGAGCTGCATTCTCTCCCCAGACTGACATTCTCACCCCAGACTGACGTTCCCATGGCTGTGAGCAGCCCAGTGGCCCCTGTTAGAGAAAGATGTGTTCTGCTATCACAAGGTGTCCTCGCTCTGTGTCCTGCCAGTGCCCATCAGTAGCCCATACCGAGCTTGCAGGAAAGAGGAGAGGCCATGTGGAATCCCCAGCTAAATGCCTCCCCAAAGTAATCACTGTCTCACTGCTGATAACCAGCCAGGAAAATGCCCTGCTCTGACATCCTGGCTTCTCTTCATCCTGATCTCCTGTCTGCAGATGTCATGACAGCTACCACTAGAACTCCCAAGTGTGTGCATAGCACTCTGCTCTTGCACTGAGTTATTTAGGCTCCTTTCTGAGGCTGAGGAAGTGTGACCTGGTGGATGATCCGCAGAAGCACACAGCAGCTGGAGAGCCTTGGGTAACTCATGAGAACTCAGAGCTACTTACGCACAGAGTTGATTCCACCTGCCCTACAGGGGCTGGAAGATTAAATCCATGGTTTAGGAAGTCAAGTCACCTTGTAAACCCCAGGGAAGAGTCTCTTTTTTTAAGAATTATATGACCATTATGAACAATGCACATTAACAAGTATCAGCCCCAATCACAAAAGTTCTACACAGGGCAGAAGTTCGATAACGCCCCTTTGAAATGAAACTGGTGGGAATCCTCTTCTAAGCAACTCAGCCCCGTAATAGTTCCAAAATACATTTCCTGGGCCCTGACAGGAGATGGGGGATGTAAGAAATTAAGAATGCATGGTTCCTACTCCCAAGGAGTTTCTAATCTACTTGCAATGCAGAACTATCTGATAGTGGGATAAAGTTGCAAGAAGGCCCAGGCATGTAAAAGGCCAAGTCCCACAGGATAGGGCCACAGTTATGGCTCAGTTTTTCTTCTCTAGCCCTGGGAAATAATTCCCTGACAGCTCATATGAGAACCAAAACAGGAGATTACTTTTAAAGCATTTGTAATTTAGAATAAACATTTGCCTCCCTAAAAACTGAGAGAAGTCCAAGCTGGAGTCCTCTGGCTTTCATATTCCAAGGAAGGGGGAAGAAACCCAGGAGGGTTTGCTAAGCAGGGAAGAGTCCATCACCAAGGTCACTGTGCAGGTAAAATGAGATGACAAGTGGTCTTATAAGCGGGCATCTTTCTTTCAGGATTATCCCCATCAAAAATATTCTGTTCCTTAAACTCAAAGGTTTAAAGAGGCTAAAAGAAGGGTTTGGCTTTGGAAACTGAATCAGAGCACTCTGGGTTTTCACAATTTAGGAAATCATTTTTTAATATCACAAGTTTGAGTTCAGGCCATGTTTATCAATAGGATTATCCACTCTGCATATAGGATTTAAGCTGCAAGATTTCATGATGTGATATTAACATGATATCTGTCTTCCCATTGACCACAGGAAATTGGAAACACTGATGGAATTGTTTTTTGGTTTTGTTTTGTCATTGTTTTTGGGTTTTGTTTTGCTTTGTTTTGTTTGTTTTTGGTACTGGGGATCGAACTCATGACCTCGTGCTTGCCAGGCAAGCACTGTGCCACTGAGCTACATCCCCAGCCCGATATTGTTAATACTTCTGAATTACCACACCTAATGGTCCCGTATGCCACTTATTAACCAGAATAACAAAATTATTTTTGAGAGAGAAAAAGATAACCATCCTCGGCCACAGAAGAAACCAGCACCCTGTCCACCCCCTTGAGCAATACCATTTGCCATTTCACAATCAGGATTTGGCCCTAAAATGAGGAAACAAAGTGTCAGAGAAATGAAGTGATTTCCAGAAAGACTCACAGGAAGTTAGAGACCAACCTAAGGCTAGACTGCTAAGCTAAGAGCTCACTCTCTGTTCCTCAAGAGTAGGAAAACACTTGGGTCGTCAACACTTGGATATCTCCAAATTCATGGATATTGGGCAAAGTCTCCCATCGTCAGGACTGAAGACAGAATCTGCCTGTCTATGATTCTTGAGTTCCTTATGAGTTTCACCCTACTGATGGGTATTGTTAGAGATGTACCATAAATCAGAGGTATATCAAGTCAACCACCAGGGTTAGGAGGTGTGAAAACAAGCAAAATGTTCTCAGCAACTTTAGAAAATTTTGAGTGAAACAAATCTCAAATTACAGAAGCCTTTTCCAGAGCATCACTCTTTAGAGGGTGTATATATGGCTATCTCTGGGAAAATGCTAGAGAAAAGATGACCCTGCTTGAATTAAAAGGCAATCCCCAGTGATAAAGCTCACAGGACATTTTTCATTGACTTGGTACTTGGCAGTGTACTTCAGAGGGACTTTAACAATGACAATCGCAAATAGGGTGATTTTCATTTCAAATTAGCTGCTATATAGCTCATAATGCAAAGCTCGGTCTTCTCAGAGAACAACTGTATCCAAATGCAATGCATCACATTGTTAAATAAGAGCCCAACAAGTTTTGTTAGAATAGACAATGATCCGAGGGTCACGGCGGGCCTGTCCTGATGGTGTAAGGATTGAAAGGCATCATGGTGCAGCAGAAAGAAAATTAACCCTAGAGTCAGGTGCTCCCATTCTGTGACTGACATTGGACAAAAATCCTTCAGTCTTCCCAGCCATAAAATGGGGATAAAGTCATCCCTTGTCTTTCTTATAAGGTTAGTTTGGGAGCATATAATAGAGAAGGCAGGTGACAGTACTTGGAAAGCCCGTGGCATGGCACGCACAAAGGGTCACTACTGGGACACTGGCCCTCGGTAAAGCGTACATATGGACTTTATCCCTTTTCACATGATTATCCACACTCGTTTTAAGAAGAAAATTGAGAGTCCTTCCAATAAGGAATTTTCCCTGTGTTGTTTCTTCTTTCCTTTAAAATAAGAGCTTTACAAATAATGTTTCAAAACTAATAATGGCACTTGTTACCATTAGAGAGGTCACTCCAATCCTCCACATGGAGAGAGATAATTTCTGCAAGACAGGCTAAGTAAACAGTGAGACCCAGGATCTTCCAATGACTGAAGCCTAGAAGGGATGGGGCCATTGCCCATGGCCTGTCCCATCCCCTGTACCAGGTTGGAGGATGACAGCCCCACAGAGGACAACCCAGGTGGCCTTGCCACTTCCAGGCAATCTGAAACATGTAAATGAGGTGGCCTTGGCTACCAGGGGCCACCTGTCCACTGCCACCTGACTTCAGACACAGGAGTGTCCCCAGCAGAAACTGGACAACTGGCCCAAGCAGCGGACTTGGCCAGCAACCACCAAATGGGGACTCCTTTAAGCCACTAAGCCTTGATTTTGAGGTGGCTTGTAGTGCAGAAGCTGCTGAGATAGCAATAAAACAAGCTCATTATACAGATGAAATGACTGAGGCCCAGAAAAGACCCCTCCCTCCTTTCCCTTCTGCAGCTCCTTCAGACCCACCTCTCTCTGGGACTCTACAGCCAAGATTGCTAATGTAAATCTTATCCTGCCTCTGCCCTCCCAGGACCCCTGCATGACTCCGCAGGGACTTAAGGAATTGTCCTCCTCATCTGACAGCCCTGGGCTGAACTCCATCCATGCCCTTCCACAGGGATTCTCCAGCAGTTCCCAGCAGGAATCCTCAGCCACTATCAGCTGGCTCCCTGAGGACAAAGCCCTTTGGGGGTTCGAGCCAGCTGTTTCCACCCTCAGCTGGCAGCTCGCCTCCCTGGAACCAAGATGCTTGTCTCCAGCCACCCATACCATGACCTCACTGCTTCCTTAGTTAGCATCTGCTTTAACCCAGGGCTCAGCCCGAGATCTGAGTTCTCTCATTCACTTTGGAGCACCCCAGAGAGCCTGGCATGGGCCCTCATGAGCATTCTGCAGCCACTCATAGGGTCACACACTCACACCAGCAAGTGTAACACAGTGAGAGTACAGAATGCATGGCAAAATGGGGGGAGTACTGGGTTCAAGTTATGACTCTTACGTGCCACCTTGTGACCAAGGGACAAGGGGCCTAAGGACTGGCCCCAGTCACAGGACAGTGACTGTGAAAGCCTATTAACTGCAGGCTCCTCTGCAGAATGGCTCACATGACCAGGTGTCCTCTTCATGTGTTTGCCACCTTTCTCTGGATGACAGCGATGCCAGTCATAGCACATCCCATCCCCCCAGAGCCACCACTGCTACCTTCCCCCATGTAATGTGTGCAACTCATGCACAGTATCCTTTCTTTGTTTCTCTCTACCTCCATTCCTCTTCCCATCTCAGAGATGACTTCTCCTACCCACCAAGTTTCAGGAGCTTCCTGCTGAGCAGGGAGGCTGGGGAAACAAGAGCTTCTATCAATTCAGCCCATTTCACAGATCTTGACAATCTTTAAAACCACACCTCTGCCGCAGATATGATGTCACATGCCTGTAACCCAGCACCCTGGGAAGCTGAGGAAGGAAGATCACAAATCCAAACTTAATCCAAGCAATTCAGCAACTCAGGGAGTCCCCATCTCAAAATAAAAATTTAATAAAGGGCTGGAAAAGTAGCTCAGTGCAAAGGTCCTGAGTTCAATATCCAGTACAATTAAAAAAAAAAAACCCTGTACTCTTTGGGAACATATATAATCCTAAAAAAAATATTTTAATAACCCCAACCTACCTACATGCCGCCTATAACCCTGACTGGCCCAGATAACAGCACACTCTAGAAAAAGGGGTCAAAACAATTGCCCCTCACCCTGCTTGTGTTGTCTGTCGGTGTTCTACTTCCTGCCCTTCCACTACCTGCTTTGTGGTAGAACAAGAAATATGAGGAGCTGCTTCTTAAAAGTGAAAATGCACTTGTATGACCAATAAAAAGCATTCCTGTATGTAATCCCAGTAATAGATTTTTTAATCCTCTGTGCTGACACACTGTTACGTGTTCACAGTTATTATCTGTCCACTTCCCAACCTTAAGAGGTTAGATTGTTTAAAGATTTGTTAGCTATGAACTGCTTAAAGAAGGCCAAGTATAAACTCCCAGCTAATTGAAAAATAGCATTTTATCAGATTCTCCTCTGATATTATATTGTAATGGTTGTACTTAGAGTACTCTCAATACTTCAATAAGTGGTGAAATTAAAAAAATCACATCTTCAGGGCTTTGCAGAAAATGTGGCTGTTACCAATTTATACTGCTTTTTTAACCATTATTTTCTTATATTTCCCACAATGCCTCGGATCAGAAGCAAACAGAAACTGAGTGATTACCCCAAAGTGTGCTAGATGAACTGGAAAAAGTCTATTCAAACAAAGCTCATTAGTTCTGATACCTCCAGGGCTATGACAAATTAAGCTGCTGGTGTGTGTGCTTGCAGACAAAAGGGGGATGCCGAAAACTAGGGCTGAGCTAGGCACTGTGTCAATAAATTCCCCTGAAAAAGGTAAAAATTACAATTGGAGCTAAAATGGAATCCCTTTAAGGAGCATGTACAAAATAGATCATCCCTTCTTTCTTAAGTACATTTGTGAACCCGCCTGTGATGAATTATTGCAGCGGGAAGTGGCCACTCCAGAGGGGCTAGTTGGCCAGGTGCACGTGGAAGGTGCTGGCTGCATCCACCCTCAGTGCTCTGCAAAGACTTGGCCCTGCCCAGACAAAAATGATTCCCAACCCAGCAGGCAGCACACACTTTCAGAGCCCAAACTCAGGGCTCTGAAATTGCCCATGGTTTCCCGATGAGAGGATGTGTTATTCCCACAGCCAGACCAGCAGCCTCCCAGCTTTGAAGAGTTCCAGGGCTTTAACATAGCCTTGTTTCCAGCTAAAAACAAAAAAGTACCAAGCAGAATAGCCCTGGGTTTTCTTTTTCCTGAGTTGTGGGTCAATTTTGAAAAGGAAACTTTAAAAATTCTCAAAAATAGTTGTAAGGAATCCCGCACATGGGCTTGCATAAATATTTGTTGAACAGATGAATGAGGTATTTGGGTAGGGTCATGTGATGAAAGGGCAGACCTAGATTCTCAAGACTCCTCTTGGATTTTTCTAGAATACACTGTGGTCCCATACTCCCACCTCACTAAGGGGTTTGTAGATCCCTCACAATGCTTTTTTACCTCAGAGGCAGAATTTCTGTGCCACAGAGACTCATACCTTAGTAATTCCCAAACTGTCAAAGCAAGAAAGATCCTGAGAATACAGTCCCTAGTAGAACATGGGCCAAGTTGGATCCATAGATTTTTTTTTCTCTCTTACTGTGTTGTTTTTTCATTTGATCTGCAATATTTACCACATAAAATTGTGGATATTGCCCATCAATATGCAGTATCCCAGCTCTTATGGAAATTTGAAAGATCTGGTCAAAAGGGACTGGTTTTGGCACATGGCACAAATGTCCAGGACAGAACTGCACATGCCCCATGTAACAAGCATGTGTACCCATTTGCCAAGGGGTCCCTTCCCAGTCCACTGCATCCAAGTATGTTAGTAATGTAGTCCCTGCAGCTACCTGAGTCCACAGCCTCTGGGGTACTTGACCATCAGTCCAATAGACATGAAGAAAATAAGTCCCTGAAAGTGGGGAGGCTCGCAGGGGCCACAGTGTGAGTATGGCAGCTCTAAGATTGGACTCCACTTTTTCAGGGCCACGGTCCCTGAAACCATCCACCACACTAGCTCCAGGGAATTCCTGCCCTCTTTGTTTTTACTTCCATGCCTGGTTCCTCTTCCTCTCAATCCCACTATCTAGCCACGCAAACCAGCCACAAGTCTGTGTCACAGGCTATCATGTCATCACCTATTTGCAATTCTGACTGCATCATTAGAATATGAGCTCTTTGAGGGTAGGAGGGCTGTGGTAGTTATCTATCTGCAACGCCTCGCACAGAGGAGGTCTCAGCAAAATCTTGTTTCCCTTTTCTCACAGAATTTCAGGGTATCCTTCAGGTTGTTGGATCCTTGTAGTAACTAAGCTCCAGACCACTGTGATCACCAGCCTCTTCAACATTTGATTAAGCATCCACTTTGGGCCACACTTCTGACACAGGCCGCCATATTCTGACCCTCTCTAGGTCCACCAGGGTCACCAAGAGAAGCACCGTCGGTGATCTCCGAAGGTTCATTCCACTCGGATCAACAGGAAGTGAATGCATACTTCTGCTTCACTTACATTTTACTTACGTTTCCAGAACCAAAGACAGACAGCAGCGATTCCTTTAAAGAGAATGCATGCTGTCACCTGCACATAGACTTGCTGCTGCCCTTCACAATCCTGTCTTGACTCGGAGGCAGGTGACCATGGGGTCCAAGGACCACCAGAAGGCATGTCCAGGACTGCAGCCACCCATAATGGGAAACAGCAACACCATGAAATTTGGACCTTTGTGTACACACACACACACCACCTTCCACTGTGTGGGCAGCTCCAGGGAAGCCATCCATGAAAAATTTACAAGCAAGAGCACAGTGTCAGGTTTCTGATTTCTAAAGTTGAGAAACAGTTGCAAGGCAATGTAAAGTCCTGCGCAATCTGAGTGTCCCATCACCCCTTCCAAACTAGCCTGGGGGAGAGGAGGGAGTCAAGGGGAGAACACTGAAGAAAGTGTGCTGCTAAGAGTATCTGAAAACGACAGGGTCTCACCTGACACCTGGCTTAGCACAATCCAAGGTCCTGCAGGAGCCTCTGCACCTCCAGGCCAAGGGGGACAGCAAAGAACAGAAACAAGCACAAGGGAAGATGCAGTTGAGTCACAGTCAGCCCCACCCAGCACCCTGAAGCTCCAGAACAACACAGGGAAGCCACCACTTTTCTCCTGCACCTGGGGAAAAGGCACAGGCAGCTGAGAGAGAAAGTGCTCAGAGCTGGATGAGAACCTAGTCTGAGAGGAGGGACAGGAAGGTGAGAGTCATCACGGATCAGGGGGAGACGCTGGGCAGCCATATCCAATGCCTGTGTGCAAGCCACCCGCTCTGCCTAGGGAGAAGAGGGAAGGGGAATCCCCGACCCACCTGAGGACCCCAAATTAACTATATTTCCCCAGAATTGACTAGACTGTGTTCCTTCCATTGGGCGCATGGAAGTTTAACACAAAGACTCACCTGACTTACAGAAGCATAATGAAAGGGGCAATAACACCCCACTTTGCCACATCTGACTTTGAAGGCTGGCAATTTATCTCCACGGCACGGTACTCTTGAAATTGTCTCTCACAGAAAGAGGATGCTTCCTGGGGGAAGGAGGTGGGGGAGCATGTCCAGACACTGCAGCTCTAGGCTGTGCCATGCCTGGGGTTACTAAGGAGATGGGTTTATCTTAGGACAGAGGTGGCCACAGCTAACCGGGTCTCACTCTCCTGTGCCTCACATGCACATCCTCCTCCTCATCCCTAGTCCCCTCCTTGAGTCCTTGCCTTTTCAATTCTCCCACTTTTTGCGTTTGTGGGATCCTTCTCCTCTGCTTCTGCCCTACTTCCCTGACAATCCCCCCTTGGTCCTCCTAAATGTATTCAAACCCCTGGAGGTTCTACCACAACTCCCCTCTTCCATTTCTGTCTCCCTGGGGACCTGTGCACACTCCTCCATGGGAGTGACCTACACATGTCCACTTCTTGACCAGGCTCAGCCTCCAACTTCTTCCCCCCAGACATATCCCCCAGAGGTTCTGCTCACACTCGTACACCATGTCAGTTCCTCCAATCCACTCCTGTGAACAGTTTGTTTCTGCCTAATGCCCCCCATCAAGATGTTTCTATGTAATGTTTCCTGCCCAGATATGGCCAGGCTGGACTAGCCAAGTGGGCAGGAGGGGAGGCATCTATGTCATTGTCAGGTTGTGGTGAATGAGGCTTCTCACACATCATGCTGTGATATTTTCACTACCTTTTGCCAATGTTCTAATGTTTCTTCAGCAGATAGTCACCATTTCAACATGGCACCCTTGAACAGCCCATGAATGGGGGTGCCAGCTGGACAGTGAGCACAGGAAGAACCTGGCTCCCTCCTGGTTACGTTCCTACAACCAACCACACCCTACCCATGCTTCCTTCTTCTATATCTGCTCACATGCCCCTTTCCCCAGGGAGGGCTGACTGAGTGCCGGGGCCAGGTGGGTCTCCATGCAGGTCTCCTGCTATACGTCTTTCTTCCAAATATTTACTATGATTCTGAGAAAGTAACGACGTGTGCAATAATGAGTCATATGTGTTCCCTCCTCCCTGCTGAACTGGAAGGTTCACAGCAGCAGCAATGTGTGTTCGCTGGCCAACACAGTGTCTGCACACAGTGAGCACTCAGCAAATGCTTGAAATGAGAGGCTATATGTATTCCTGCAAGATTGGTGCAAACTGGCCACAAGCATATTAGAATTTTTTTATTAGACCTTGTGATAGACTTGTATTCAAGTCACCTATTCAGGAATATAGCTGACTAGAAATATAGACCCCATAACTTCTAAAAAGATAACCACCAAGCAACTCTGTTAAGCCCTCTTTCTCTTCAACCCATACCCTCAAAAAAGAGTTTACCAAAGACTTCATTTCCCAATCTAGTGTAAGGTTTGGGACCTCAAAGCAAGCACTAATGAGCAGCTCAGAACCAACACCTCTGGATTCGAGATATCCGGGGGCTCTGTAAATATGCCAGACCTGCTCTTGTACTCATCCTTGACAAAACTCAGTAGCAGAACAGCCTTGCTGTGCCTAGAAGTGCCCCCAGTGTGGCCAGCACTAAGTACTCTCCTGAGAAGCCATTCCTTTCCTCTGTTCAGTTCTTTCCCCACACATTCACCCATCAACATGACAGTAGCTTGGAAATGAGGAGTGTTTTTTCATTGCACAAGTAATAGGCTCATTCTTGAGACATGTGTATATATGAATATGCAAACTGAACCCACCATATTCCACGTGCACCCACGTAAGCCACCAGCATTTATGTTCAATCCCTCCACAATTGCATATCGGTAGCCTTTCAGTTTGGCCCCCTCAACAAACTCTACATCTGGTAAGTGCAGGAGTGTATTAGTCCATTTTCTATTGTTCTAATAAAATACTCAGAGCTGGGTTTATTTAGCTCACAATTTTGAAGGATAAAGGTCCAAACAGCATAGCACAAGCTCTGGTGAGGATCTCACAGCTTCATGATGGTGGTTGGTATCATGGCAGGAAACCTTATAAGAGAGAGCAATCACATAGCAAGACAGAAAGACAGAGTAGCACAAGCATCGGGCTCACTTTTTATACCAGTTCACTCTCTCAAGAACTAATTCAGAATCCAGGAGAACTTCTATAATTCCTTCTGAGGGCAGCACCCCCAGTGACAACCAACACCCACTAGGCTCCATGACCCTTTCATATCGCCACTGAAAGCCCAGCTTCCAACACATGAGCCTCTGGAAGGACACAAACATACCTGACGTAACAGTGAGATTTGGTCTTTGGAGGAATTTTCAACTGCATACCCACCCTTGAGGCTCCCCCAGCCCCACAGTTTTTTTCTGTCTGCTACCTGGCATGTATCTCAGCCCATCCTTCCCTACGCAACTCCAGGTGCTATGCTCCTGCTGCTCAGGACAAAAAAAAATATCAACACACTAAATGAAGACAGGACCCAGACCCACACTGGCACCTTGCTTGTTTCATCTTAATCTCTTCCCATAAGTAGAGATTTCATCTTTACTTAAAATGATATTTTGTTCATCACAAGTTTTCACATTGTTTTGGCCTTTATAAAATGTTACATTAAAATATGATGTAGCTTGGTGATTGAGTTTTTGGGCACTGCTGTAAATTTTGCCCTGGAGGTACACGTATCATTTCCCTCATCCTCTCCAGCCATGTGCCTAGCTTTCCTGGCATCTCCAGACTTGCAGGAAACCTCACCTCTGGAGCTGATGTCATGAGAAGCTGCCTAAAATGCATCCCAGAAAGGGCAGGATGAACTTGGAGCAGTGGGAGATGAGAAAAAGGAAGGAGACATGAACACAAGTTCCTCTTCTCTCTCACCTACTGACTACTCTGTGACAAATTCCAATGCACAGCCTATTTGGAAAAGAAGGTGTGTTGTGGTTTATATCTAAAGTGGCCCAAAGTCTCACATGTTTGGAAAAAGAATGGGTTATGGGGGTGGTATGACTGAGTTACTGTTAGGAGGTGGGGTCTCCCCAGAGGAGGTGGTCACTGGGCATGCTACATGAAAGGGTGTGCCTCCCTCCCCGGCTCCTCCCTTAACTCTGTGCTTCCTGGCTGCTGCGATGTGAGCAACTTTCTTCAGCACAGACCTTCCCAACATTCTATTTCTGTGTTTGAGCCTGAAAACTATGGGCTGAAATGTCTGAAACTGTGAGCCAAAATTAACTCATCCTTCTTTAAGCTGTGGATGTCAGGTATTGTGTCCCAGTAAAGAAAAAAGTAACTATGACAAGGTGACACCAAGGATAGACACCTCCAGGGGCACCTCCAGTGTCTCTCCCCAGCAAAATCAAAGCAGGACCAGGTATCTGATTTCCCATCCATGTCCCTTTGCCTTGCTTCCCTTTTCCCTCTCTCTCTCTCTCTCTGTTGATAGCTTTCACTTCCTAAATGAAGTATCTGCACTTTATTTAATCCTTGCCTCAAGCTCTGCTTCCCAGACAGCCTGGCTTATGGCAGTTTTGTTTCTGGATTTTGTGTTTTATCATCTTGAGCTATTTTGTGTCTTTAAAAGGCATTTTAATATCTGACACAAATTTTTTCTTTCTCATATTGTTTCCCCAAAACTTCTACATTACTGACATAATATGTAATCATCCTAGTGGACTTTCTAGAAGGTAAATTCTGGGTAAAAGAAATGGCTTTGTATATTTCAAATCTTCACATTTACTGTCTTTTTCCAATACAAAACAAGTATTTGTTAACAACTTAGATATAACTACAGTTCTAGGCTCTATGTGACTCTAAGGAAACTGGAATCTAGCTGAGAAATGAAAGAGAATAACAGGCACCCTTTATATAACCCCTCAGTGTAGATGGCAATATCTCCAGCCGGCACAGAGCTCAAATTGAGAAGTCTCATAATGGCTTTGGAGTGGGAGGAGGCTGAGTAGAGATTATAAAGTCCTGGTCTCCCTGACCCAAAAACCTCTCCTCTGTCGGTAAGCCAGGCTGGGACACTGATGACCACAAAGATGACCACAGAGAAAGAAAGCTCACGGAGGTAGAAAAGTACCATGCCAGAGGAGGCTCCAAGAAGCCTTAAGCTTCTGGTTAAACCTTGAGAAAGTGAGTCAAAGGAAAATCTTTCTAAGAAGAGAGAATAACATCTATAGATCATGGAAGTGACTGGCATTGAATTCCAGAAAGAACCCTGTCAGACCTATTAAGCAGGAAAAGTATACCCCAGGCAATCATCGGTGCTTGAGGTGGGCATCTGATGGTCAGCTGTGGCTTTCTTTTGCCTGTGAGTTCTCATTTTTGCACCCTGAAGCTGTTACCGTACACACGCCCCATTACATGGAGTGGGCAGAGCCCTCAGCTTATTCCACACTGCTTGGTGGCTTGTGCCTTCTTGCCAAAGGGATTTGTAGAGATGGCCTGAGGCCAGGGCAGTGGTGCCCCACCCTTGTTTTGTAGGGTTTTTTAAATTGTCTTCAAATGTTCTATTTTCTCAAATGCTTCAAAACAAAATTTGACTTGAAAATAATATCCCTGACTGTGGGGGTGGTCTTTGTGCTTTTTAAAAATACCTCAGTCAAAAGCAAATCACACAATTCACACAATCGTAATGTGTCGTCCACCTACTAAGCACAACACACATCTTGAGGTCCCTATCTCTGAGAAGTTCATGACCTTCCTCCCTTTACAGTAGAGGTATCCTGTCTTCCTTGGGGCTGCACCCTGAGCAGTTACCACACTACCCACTGCTGTGAACACAGTGGACACTTAAAGGAAAAAAGGAAGAAAGGAATGGAGTGCAGAAGGGAGGGAGGACTTTGACACCATGGTGACTGCACTGACAAAGTATTGTAAAAATACAGGAAAAGGTGCAGCTACATGGAGGAGTTGATACTGGCTGAGTCGATCTCATGAAGGAGGTGGTGCTGTTAAATCACTGGCCACCAAATTTCTGCTCAGCTGCCAGGGTCTCAGGGTTGCCTGTATCACCCGAGGAGCAAGAAGGATGATAGAAGGATTCTTTGTTTCTTAGCATCTGCTTGGACAAATCTCAGTCAGCATTTGAGGCAAGTATATCTCAGTGGACACTCAGAAGAGAAATTCCAATTTAAAGGTGGTGGTATATATTTGGGGGTGAGGAGATAGTTGTTATTGCTGTTGCTGTCATTGTTGTCGTTGCTGCTATTGTTTTGCAGTACATGAGACAAAACCAGGGCCTTCACACTGAGCTACATCCCCAGCCCTTTTTAAAATTTATTTTGATAAAGGTTCTCACTAAATCACTGTTATTTAAAAAAGCCTCATGCACTTTTAGATGGGTCTGTTTTGGAGGCAGCTGAATCTAGAGTTTGTGATTGATTCCTATTCAATGCTGGGATTAAGGGTTCTAGGATTAAGGATGAGGGATTAATCAATCCACTGACTGGATTGGCAGCACCTTAATTCCAGCAGTCTGGATAAGACTAGGTCTTCTCTCTTTTGTTCTTGTTGCTTTTGCTGTCTTCTGCTGCGATGAACTGTGGCCCCTCTGCCATGTGCCATCCTGCCTTAGAGACAGCCAATTATGACCTGAAACCTCCACAAACTGTGAGCTAAGTAAATCTCTCCTCCTTTAACTTTGGGTATCAGGTATTTTGTCTCAGCATGACAGAAAAGTAACCAAGACAATCACTATGTTACCCAAGCTGGGTTTAAACTTGCAATCCTCCTGCCTCAGCTTCCCAGAGTGCTAGGATTACCAGCATGAGCCACCATGCCCACGTAGAAGACAGGTTTTTGAAAGAGCATTTTTAGAGCCCTCTGGATATTTCAGGCAGGTGGGAAATGTGTTTACAAATGCATGGGCCAAGGCTCTGGGAGTGCTTGTGTCTGCAAAAGAATCTGCCACATGGTGCAGGTAGAGGAGGAGCAAGAAGGAAGGTGTAGGTGCTCCAGCACTACTCTTCAAGCCCTCCAGTCTAAGGTGTTTTGTTATGGCAGCCTGAGATAACTAAGACAGAAAGACAACTTTATAGGCTGCCAAGGGAGAGGAGTACTCTGAAGATATTCTGAGTATCTCTGTGTCTTTTGAGTCCTTAATGCCCCTGAAAAAAACTCAAAGAGAGGAGTTTGTGTCCATCCCCCATCCATCGGCCACAGACCTTTGGGGCGTCCCTGGGGCCCTGCCTACCTGCGCCCCGCCCGCGGGACGAGGCGGCCCAGCAGGGCTGCTCTGAGCCGGCTTGAGTTGGGGGCGTGACCAGCAAGTTCTGCCTTGCCGAGGGGCTTGGGACTTCACCAAGAGACTGGTAGGAGTTTGTGTCCATCCCCCATCGGCCACAGACATTCGGGGCGTCCCTGGGGCCCTGCCTGCCTGCGCCCCGCCCACTCACCGGGAGCAGCGAGGCCCAGGCTGCTCCGGACCACCCGGGGCGTGCACAGCCAACCCCACCTAGCCGTGCACCTGGGGAAAGGGTGACCAGACCCATAGAGATCGGCGCCCAACCTCTGCCGGCCACGGATGTTCGGCCG
>RJWT010003643.1:0-35773 GCA_004365215.1 Cuniculus paca | reverse complement strand
GACCGGGGAGACCTCTGCAGGGGAGGGGATCACCATGAGCCCCGGTGGGAATGGACAGCTTCTCCTGTCCAAGCAGGGACTCAAAAATTAGCAATCATCCTAATAAATAAGTAAAAGCTTTCCAGCAAGTGCATGCATATTTGGATCCGACAACCCTATAAAGCATTTTGAGAGGGGCAGTTCCTATCAAATAATGATGTGTTATTGATATGGTAATTTTTATATTAGCAAATGTGTGCTGGAAATGCTGCGATTTGTTTTTTTTTTTCTTTTCCTCCTGGAGGGGGAAAAAGGTAGCTTGCTTGTGCCATCAATAATGATATGCTAATGACCTGCTTCCAAATTTAGATGAAAAAATTAATTGGCAAATCTCAGCGCCAGGAAGATGGCATCCTTGTGAGATTTGGTAAACTTGACATTCGGGATGCACTGTAGAACCTCCGTAACTAGGCTGTGGTGGTGTCTAGCAGGTGGTAGATTCATTATTCCGCTGGATTTGGATGTGTCTAGATTTATGTCATCCTGGTTGGACAGGATAGAAACATCAGCAAATCCAGACGGGGGTTCTATACTTCTCTTTTCTGTGTGCAAATGTACACATACGTGGTAAATGGCTGTGTACACACACATGCACATATACATAGACACACAGAAAGAATAAAGACGGCGTTGTAAACTATTAAAGAAATTATGTTAAGTAGAAGAGTAGCTTCCCCAGTGAAAACAAAGATGAACTAATTTTGTTATAATTATAAAAATAACTTCTTAGCCTTCTTTGTTTTCTCTCTAACCTGGAATACAATGTATTTTTTCTCACCTGCTAGTGACTATCACTGGACCCTTAAGTTTTCAGCAAGGTGGTGATATCATAAGGTCATGAACGTGGGATCCTAAAAAGAGGGAGAAATTGGTTAACAGGACAGGTGGAGCTGGTGGGGGAATTAGGAAATGCAGGTCCAAGGGAACCAAAGGGCAGATCCAGCAGGGGCACGAGAGGAATGAGCTGATGGATGGCATGAAGACGACGTTACTAACAGCGTTCTGTATTATAATGAAAGAGCAGGTGGAGTGGCGACCCCAGTGATGCTGCATGCGATGCTGCTTGACAAGGTGGGCATGAGAATTCATTCCACTATTTTCCTGGGTATGCAGTGGGTGTGTCCTGTAGCATTATATGCATACCTCGTATGTGCAAAAATTGCTTTTTAAAAAAGAGGAGGAAGCGGAATAAACTTTTGGATGATAATGACTAACTCTAATAGTCTCCCTCAGATTAATTCTTCTTGTTTCTTTTTAAATCTCTTTTTTACATGTACTTTCCTTCCTTCTTCGTGCATTTTTGTTTCTACGACACTCCTCTCATACTCAATGTCTCGTTCTGTCTCTAGTCTCTCCCCTCCTGCCCTCCTGCCAGCCTCCCTCCCTATTTTCCTCTCTTCTGCAGCTTTACTTCCTTTCTGCCTTCATTCTATGCTCTCTCCACAGAAGCACCTAGGAAATGACACCCTGATTGCCCAAGATAGGCACAGGCCGCACTGGATTGAGCACTTACACTTCTGACCAATCCAAGGAAACCACTGATCAAAGGGAAGCCTGTAATTGGGCTCTGGATCAGCTTTACGCCCCGTCTGAGCGTCTGTATCGTGGAGGAGAATCCAGAGAACTCATCTGGATCTTCCCCTCCAGTTGAGAACCTTGGTTTTACTTTTATCCCGTGCTGCAGGCCAGTGGGTGCTTTTGCGGGTTAAGTAGGTCTGAAGGCAGCTTCAGGGGGCTCCTCTGCACATGGCGACTGCCGTAGGGAAGCTGGCCAACAGTCAGAGCTTTCCGTTGACTTTTGTCTTTCTTCTAAAAGTCCACGGTTGGAAAAGGAAAGGTGAGTTTTCAAATGTCCCAGTGGTTGAAATTATGCTACAAAGGGAGATCACAATATATGGTAAATTACAAATAATTTATTACCCTAAAAGACGCATCACTATTAATTTCCCTTAAAATTAGTCCCTTTGCTTCAAGCACACTTACCGCATGGTTCTTGAAACTTTCTGAAGCAGTTCTGGAAACGTTCCTTTGTGACTTGCTTATGAGGTGTGATAAAAGAAAATACCATGAATGCTGGGACCAAGTGCCATGCAACAGAACAGCAAGCCCATAAAAGCAGTGCAGTGTGTCATCTCCCCCTGTACTCACTGCCTCTGGTACCATGCGAGGTCTGGCTTTTCTCCAAAGTCCAAGGGACCATGAAAGATAAATATTTTGTATCTTCAGGACATTGAGACAGCCATAACAGCTCAGCTGAAGACTCTGATGAAAGAGGACTTCCAGAATTGCTTCAGAAAGTGGCAAGATGATGGGATAAGTACATTTGGGATAAGGAGCAATACATTGAGGGAGATTAATGACATTGCAATTTTATCGTAATAATTTTTTTAAAAAGATTTGAATTTCCTTCTTATCTTTTGATCACACTTCATGTATCCAGACAGTAGCAGTATAATTAAACCCCTATATAATACATAACAGCTAACATTTAAGTGCTTTACCAGGTGCTAAGAATTTCTCATTTCAGCCCTGTCTGAACCCACTGATCCCTCCTCCTTGACTATAGGAAACTTACTATATCCTGTAAAAGACAATTTTCTGGGGGAAACTTCTTTGGTGAGTGGTCTACTTGGAGCATGGCATGATTTATCAAACCGTGCAGGAGGTGGGTACGGCTCCACTCTGAAGCTATCTCATCCGAGCCACAGGAACATAACCTTCGATGGCTTGGATTGTTCTCATCTTATGGAAAAATTGGGGCTCAGAGAAGTGGCAAGGATATTACCACGGGCATTATTCCCAGTCAATGGAGACGATGTAAGAAAAAGTCTGTGTGTGCCCAGGTGTGTTCTGTCTCCATTGAGTCATGGCTCTTTTCCAGGTCAGCTGGCTGTGGGTCACAGCAGAACCCAGTTCACTCTGGTCTCAGCACCATTAGGAACCTCTGACTCACTCACCCTGTTTGAACCTTTCCTGGAACCTTCCCAGCATCCTTCACATCTAGCCATGCACCTGTCTCACTCCTCTTGCCCTTCAGGTGTCAGTTTAGAAAAGTCTTCCTCCAGAAAGCCTGCTTTAACCGCCCAAATCTGAATTCGGTGCCCTTACTCTGTGTCCTGTGGCATCCTGTATCTCCCTGGAACCGGTACCTCACACCGTGGCCTTTCTGTCTCTGTCTCTGTCTCTCTCTTTCTCTTTCTCTCTCTGTCTCTCTGTCTCTATCTCTCTGTCTCTCTCTCTCTGTCACACACACATGCACAGACACAGACACACACATCCTTTGATCTAATTTCTCCACTTGAAGTGTGAGCAATTTATGGACAAGGATCTTGTTCTCCTGATAAGTGCTGGTAAACAACTATCCATCTCTGTTGTTCTAGAGACTTACATTCATCAGCTTTCCACTACTGTAACAAACACCTGAGAAAATCAGCTTACAGAAGGAAGAGGTCATTTTGGCTCACTGTGTTATAGGCTTCCAGTTATGACAGATTCGCCTTACTCTTTTGGGGGAAAGGCAGTACTTTATGATGGCAGTTCATGTTGAAGCTAAACTCATCTCATGGTGAGGCAGTGGAAAGAGAGAGGCAGAGACTGAGATCCTACCATCCCATTCCAGAGCTTGCCCCCAGTGACATACAGATCTCCCATGAAGCCCCACCTCTTAAAGACTCTATCACCTCCCACTAGTGAGCAAGTCTTCAGCACATGGATTTTTGGAGGGACTTTCATGATCCAATTATAGCAGCACTGACAGCCAATGGACAAGGTACCTGCATTCATGAAGTCTACATGATCTAAGAACAAATCAAGGTCCCACATTCTTTAGTTCCCTGTGCCTGCTACAGTATAGTGTTGTCCACAGATGCTCATAAATGGAAGAATGAATAACTGAGATAACATATGAATAGAGCAATTTGCTTCAGTAAAGCATTAATGCATTGCCTGTGTGAACTGCAAAGGACTTTCAGCCCTACTCAGGGTGGAAACTCTGGTGCTGCAAGTCAAGGTTTATGCAGAGAAGTAGCATGAGGAGGAGCCAGGACCAAGGCTCTGTGTTTTCCCTGCCTCTCACCTTATTTCCAAGCACTCTCTCCAGCCTGGCTCCCGGAGCTTTGTCAGTGACAAAGGGGTTTGATTATTTACACTTCCAGCCTGCATCCTTGCTAAGTGCTTTCCGGTTATTTACTGAAGGGTTGATGAAGCAAACAAGGAAAATGACAGGGTACTTTTTTCGTAATTCATTTTAATGTCTGGGTCTTGGTTGTCTGGTGGCAGCTCCAAGGATCCATTTGTCTGTCAAGTGCAGTAAATATTGCAGAAGCGATACACTCCGTATCCAGGAGTCTGAGGATAGAGAGGAAACAGAGGACCAGATATGCTGATTCAAAGGTTCCTGAGGCCTGGGAACCAGGAGAGGGAAGATGGGAGGTGGTGCTTTTCTTTGCCAAAAGACAGTATTCCATAAGGAGCAGGTCCCCTGCCACAAGGCAAGCCAGGAAGTCATTGTAGAGACAGGAAAACATCACGGGACAAGAGTGATGTGGAGGGCAAGTTGCCTTGTCTACGAGGTCAAGTTCAGGTAGCATCAGGTGCTGCACCAAAGACCATGGCTTCCAGACTCCCATGCTCTGGCCATGCTCATTCTCCACCGTGAGCAAGTCCCTGAGTCTGTCTGTGCCCACAATTCCCCAGGCTTACAGATAAGTCTTCAAAAACACTTGCTTCGAAAACCTCACTGTGTTAATTACCAACTAGCTCTATGCCCAGTGGTTCTTATTCCTCGCAAAGTGGGAATGTGTGACCTTCATCTTCATCTTCATCCCCAGGATTTACCCTCATTAACCCCAACACTGCCACCTCCCCATGAGATCTGCCAAGTCCAGAGTTGGCCACAAGCCACATAAGAGCTGCTAAGCACCTGAATGTGGCCAACACAAACTGAAGATACACACTGGGGTGTGAAGATACAGTGCAAAGAAAAGGACATAAAATATTTCAGCAGGATATTGTATATTGATTATGGGTCTAAATGACAATATTGTGGCTCTTTTAGATTAAAGAAAAGTATTCTCCCTTGGGATACGAAGTCTCAATCACTTCTGCTTGCTTTCAAACTCAACCCCTAGCAGTTTGTGACTTCTCTTGTTTCTGCATCGGGTGTTGATTTCATGTGGATGTTCCTCTTGCTCTTGATTATTGCCATGTCCACTTTAATTTTCTCTTTTTAATATATCTTCCTTGCTGTGTGTTTTGAGGCGGAATGGGCAAACTCAGCTTCAAAGAGTGAACTCGTCCTGTCGTCTTGCCCTGAAATCATCTAGGCCCTTCCCACAATGGCCCACAGCTCTGGGGCCCAGAGAGGCGCTGTGACTGTTAGTAAATGATATATGGAGACAGTCAGGATGAATATTAACTGTGAAAGGTGTTCATTATTCATTTCTGGTTCAAGGTGACAGGGTTAAGCCTGATAGCCTCCTTTTAGTAGGATTGGGCTGTGATAAAGCCCCTGGCACTGTTGGCCCTGTTATCTGATGTCCCGGGAGCTCAGCACAAGCACTCAGAGTCCAAAAGAAGGCTTCGGCAGGGACATGAGCACTTGAACAAAACACACTTGAACATTTACAATCAGGGGATCGCCTGGAAATATTCCTCTGGATTACCCACTTTTTCTCTCCTACTACTATTGAATATCTGTTACATGAGTGAGTATTTGAATGAGCAAATGAAGAAATAAAGTGGATAGAGAAGCAAATGAATTGTTGGGGAATTGAGTGAGTAAATGAACCAATTAATTTTTAGATACATGGATGAATGGATAGATAGATCAATGGCCCCTGGGCACTCAGCTCCCAACTAGGGTGCCCTGACTATAAGGCTTCTGTGGGCTCTGGAACCTTCTTGGGAGGAGATGAAGCTGGCTGGGTGGTGCCAGTGTGCAGGGGGAGAAATGGATAACCAAATTAAAATCAAGATACTCATAAGCTTTAAAAGGTCACATTTCTTTTTTTGATCCAGTTTTTTTCTACTGCAAAATCAAGAAATGGGATACCTGGAAATTAATAAGGAAATTCATTTCAAAGTATATTCTAAGCAAACAGCATAAGAGCCACGACTCCACAGCCTAACTGCTGCTCTGCTCCAGCTTCGAAGCGATTTACTGCTCCTTGCAGGAAGATCAGCTGAGCGGACCAGAAATTGTCTCAAAGCAGAGGTAAATGCATGTGATCAAACTACAGGTGCAGAAAACAGATCAAGCAATTACTGATTGCTCAATACACCATGGGTTGCTTCCTGGCCCAGTACTCTCAGTTAGTGTTGTCTTTTTATTGTTTTTAAAGATCTCTTACATGCCAAGGTCCATCCAGGTCATATGGTAGAGACTAGAACTTCTTAAATGTGAAACAAGTCTGACATTTGTTCTCAGTGCATCTTCAGTTCAGTGATAGGCAAGCTTGGCTGTCTCTTGGCCATGGTCTGCCCAACATATAAGGAGAATATTTAGGTTTAAAAATGTGTTGCACGAATAGACAGAGAGCCATTAATCCCCTTCAAAAGACTCCATTGTGATTTGAAGACACTTACTCCAGCACTCTTGCCACTTTCTGAAGCAGTTCTGGAAGGCTTCTTTCATGAGTGTCTTACAAGTTGTGCTAAGCTGTATCAATGAATGGTGCTGCTGTGCGCCATCTGACAGAAAGGCAGAATCTCGGAAACACGACGGAGTGTTCTCACCCTCCTTTTTCACTGGATCTGGCACTGCACTGCTTCCATCTCCTCCCACAGTCAAAATGACCCTGAAAGATCAATGTTTTGGTTTTGAATGAAGTCAGGACATCGCAGCAGCCACCGCAGCACAACTGAAGTCACTCACGAGACAGAACGTCCAGAACAACTTCCAAACTTGGCAAGAGCAATGGGATACGTGTGTCTGAAGCAGGGAGGAGTTTGAAGATTCCCTGCTGTGTGTCTCATACTATAATAAATAGTTAAATATTCACTGGAGTTTTTGATGGCATCTTGTGTAGGACCCCACAGCAGAAGTGAAGGTAGCTGGGACATGACATCTCCAAGGTTGTGAATTTCTCCCAGGGTTTGAATGTTCTCTTTAAGAAATAAACTCTATCCTTTTAATATTTTGATAACTGCCAGTTAAGCACTTGATCTCTTTGAGATGATCCTAGGTTGTTTTGGGGGGGGGCTAAGAAGTCATGTCTTCATTTTTTCTCTTCAAATGGGGACATTATTTCAAGGCAGGGGCAGAGCTGATCACATCGTCTAAGGTGATATTAAGGGTAACAGCATACCAGTCACACTGTGGGCTTCTGAGATGAATATTTGTTTGGAGCTCACTGAAAGTCATCATTGCACTGGTGGTCCTCATGCTCCTGCCACCTGCTCAGAGCCTTGGGATCTGGAAGCTTCAAAACAGATGCAGCTCATTGAGTAACACCATGATCATTCCCAATCCCCTTCACTCATCCACTGTGTAGACTTATAAAAGTAAATGTTCACTGTAACAACTTCCCCTGAAGTTAATGGTGGCATGGTAGATTAAATCAGCATGTGCTATTATTCAGAATTTAGGGTTATCGAAGGTATCATTGCTTAAGATTGAAGGTATCATTGGTGTAGGGTGAGTCCTTAATCCTATATGGCCCAGTCCTTTTAAAAAAAATGGAGATCTGGAACCAAGATGTACAGAGAGAAGATGACATGAAGACCAGCGGGAAGAAGGCCTATGAAGTTGCTGGCAAACATGGGAGAGATGATACCATGAGGTAAGAAGTGCCTGAGCTCCTGCAAGCTGGAAGAGGGAGAAAGGATTCTCCCTGGGACTCCTTGGAGGGAACACAGTTCTGCTGCCACCTTAGTCTCAGACCTTTGGTCTCCAAAACTGCAAGACAACCAACTTCTACTGTTCTAAGCCATGCAGTTTGTGATTTATTATGGTGGGCGTAGGAAAGCAGTTTGCCATATGAAGAGTCAGATCTTGGACCCAGTAGAAGCCTCCAAGGAAATACCAAGGAACATTCTGGCTGTTTGATTAAACACCAGTACAGCTGTTCACAGTCACTCCCCATTCTTTCTGCTTTGAATGCAGATACAGTGATCGGTTTTAAGGAGCAATCTTACAATGGGCAATAGCAGTCAACATGCTAGAAATGGACTATAAGATAAAAGAAAATACTACTCAAAGAGGCTACTGTTCCAGCCCTACATCAACTACTCCTACAATTTTTAATGTAAAGATCATAATTGTTTGAGTGGTTGATTCTTTGTATTTCTCTTATTGGCCACTGAAGACTCTTCCCCAGTAAAGCAGAGCTGCGAGTATTATCTGTCCTTGGGATTTACCAGAAGGACAGTGATGTCTTTTTGGACTTACCAACACCTATTTTTAAAATTTGTTCACATAAAACAGATGTTCACAATCAAAAATACGTACTGAGTGCCTACTAAGTACCAGTCATGGTCCTAGGAGCCTGGGGTGTATCACTGGGTGAAACTGACTGCGGTCTTTGTCTTTGTCCGTCTCTACTCCACCTACCCTTTCCCCAGTAGCTAGCTCACTGGGACTGCAATGCAGCGACTCTCCTGTGAATGAATATTCTCTTTCAGAGGAAAACAGTGTGAACAGTTGTTCGGATTTTCCTAGTCTCAGTGTCCTTACCAAAATCACTACCCATTTTTCCTAGTGGAGCTTGTGCTAGAGAATGTCACCAATCCCTTCATCAGCTGCAATTTAAATACAGTTTGCTTTGCACTGCAGTGGTCATCCTGGAGTATCAGTCTTAGAGAAAAGCTGTGGAGTCATGCAATGGGACTTCCTGTCCCCTTGCCACTGTGCCCTGCTGCGTGGACAGGGGAGGCCAGCGATGTGTTACTGCAGAGACAGGGTTGGACATCATCAGAGCCCATTTTCCATAGTTTAGCATTTCTATGGTTTCTCTGGGCTTTTCAATATGATTCGAAGAATCGTTCTTTGCCTTTTTCACTTTTCCTGGGTGACAGTGTCTTCACGTCCTACTGGTTTGTTCTCGTTTTCTTTCTTCTTCTTTTTCTTCTTTTTCTGATAACCTGCTGTCAGAAAATATTTTTAGGATCAATGGGAGGTGTTCAAAGTACGGATGTGTGTTAGGCAGACATCACATTTATTGATGCCTTTTCTGACTTAAAGAAAAAGTCAATAACTATATTTAGTGAGGAAAAATATCCTAACCTAGGCCCTCTTCTGTGAAGAAGAGACAGAGAAGATTTTAGTTTTTAAGTAGTATAAATATGGCTTTTCAGACAAGAAGTTTGTTAGTGCAATTTAAAAGAAAATTCAAGCTGCAGTAAAAAAAAAAAAAAACTTAAAAAAAAGTAGAGTCTATAAATGGTTTCATTCAAAGGGCTGTTTTTAATGTTGCTTGGTGACAGATTAAGAAGGAGAAACTTGAACCAGACCTTTGACCTGTCATGGGGTCAGAGGTCACCTCTGTCTGTGTTCGGACTCCTTTGACAACTTCCTGTATAATTTGACTATTATTTGCGTGTCTGGGCACTGTCTGACCTCAGAGTCTGGAAAAATGAGAAAAGCAGGCTGTATTTCGATGCCATATGGGCCACAGCGCGGGAGGGCACGTTTAATCAAATTTGGGTGGGAAACTCTGCCTGCTCCCAGGTTGGGGAAGAGAGCTCACATGGGATTTCCAGCAGCCTGGCAGCGGGAGGGTCAGATGACAGCAGGCCAGGATTTGGGGTGCGTGTCCCCCGCCAGACGCTGGTGAGATTTTGAATTTGGAAGTGGATTAGTCAGGAAAGAAAAAAAAAAAAGAGGTGTGGGTGGCATTTCAAATTGCTAGTGGACTTCTGCCATGAAAGTCCAGGAAAGCTACATTTTTAAAAATCCAAGTGAATGCATTTCTAATGCAAACCCAAGTTGCAAGGGAAGAGGCACTTGGGACAGGGATAAGGGGATTTTGTTTAAACTTTAGATGTGGTAGAAGACTGGGTACTAAATAATAATATTAATGCCCTGGCTTCATGATTTCTGAAAGGGTCTTCATGGTATATTTGATTTTGTATGTTAAACATAGCTTTTCTCACTGACCATAATAAATATGTTTCCCTACTGCAGGAGTTGATAAACATATATATATGAGAGTCAATCAGCTTGGAATAATTCACATA
The DNA here is from genome assembly GCA_004365215.1 of Cuniculus paca. NCBI lineage: Eukaryota > Metazoa > Chordata > Mammalia > Rodentia > Cuniculidae > Cuniculus > Cuniculus paca. The sequence continues at coordinate 25,558 of RJWT010003643.1, read as the reverse complement.
GCCACGTCGCACTGTTATAAGACCAGCAAAGGCAAACCCTGGGTATTCTGGTTGGCCTGGAGGGGCTTACCACAAACCATGCATATGGTCACAGTCCCAAGGGCTCCCAGGTTTTAGTCAGAAAAGTCACGGGACCAGTGACTCAATTTGTTATCGGGTGTATTCCAGTCACCATCTTATTTGGCCCTTGTCACAGTTCTGTGAGCTGGGGTTGGGGCCCCACCATGGGGAGGGAGGCTGAGGGAGCCTCAGTAGCCACAGTCAAAGGTGGGACCTAGAGCCCAAGACCCCAGTCAGGAAACACAGTGGCAGGCAAGGTGGGCAAGAGACAGCTTCAGGGGACAGGAATCTGTCAGCACCAAATGATTTCAGGGTGCAGCTGAAAGGCAAGAGGTTCCTTGAAGAGAGGTGGGTTGTTAGGTCTGCACGGGCCTGGGAAGTTGGGAAGCCTTGAGAAAGGTGGAAAAAGGGAAGAGAAGGGCAAAGGACACTGATCTCAGCACCAGGAAAGACCCTCACACAGCACTCTGTCCAGCTCTTTCCATTGTATGTAAAGAGAGGCATGGGGCAGAGTACAGCAAACTTGACTAAGTCACCTGCATGGAAAAAAGAAGCCCAATGTAACACCCCAAGTATGACAACTTGTGGATCCCCCAAAGTAAGACCCCAACTCATGTATTGTTTATGTCTTTCTTGATTCCTTCTGGTGCAAACTCAGAAAGGCTGTTAATCTAATTTCCAAATCCTATTAAAATATCCAGGTATCAGATAAGTAAGTTACTTTCAGGTTTTTGTTTGTTTACAGAAAAGAATTGTCATGAGGAAGAGAAGCATTAGCACTAGCCTCTAATGATAGGATCTTGGCAAAAAAAAAATTTTTTTTTCTTTTTCTAGGTAACTAACATTGTAAAGCACTTGAGTTAATTCATTGGGGGTCATTTTACAGAAAAACCCTGAATGTCTTTTCCTTTTGGTAGAGAGGATGTTTATGAAGAAACTAATTCATATGAAGAGGCAACATTTAATGGATGTTTGCTATGTATGAAATATGGTTCAGTTGCATTTGCTTCATAACCACAGGTGAAGATGCAGACCAGCAGTCCTACCTTGGATGAGAAGAAACAGGAACTGAGAATTTCTTTGCTGATTCAGGTACCCTGACCTGCAGGCTACTGGACAACTGCCCCCCTCCCTGTCCCCACTAGACAATTCCTGACCTGCACAGGAAAGGATGCAGTCCTATTCCTCACTGAGTGACTGTCTGCATCTCCCATTTCTTACTTCTGCTGGACTTTTGGAAATGTAATATTTTGTCATTCTCAGCTGGGAATGAAAGGGAGGTAGCTGGTAAAAAGAGAGTGGAAGATTTAAGGTCTGGGATTGAAGACCATGCCAGGATCTTCTCTGAAATTGGACCACAACATCCATTCTTCCTTCTAGGCCTTAGTTACTTTACTTCATCCAAATGGGATACTGAGTATGTTGGAACCTGGATTATCTCTAAAGAGCAGTTCACAGTAGAGGGGTCTTGTCTTCCCCTTCCTTTATTGGGACTTTCAAGAAAATTCAACTGCAGGGGTGGGAAGGGCATCATTGCTCACTTTTCCACAGACCCAAGCTACTTTCTCTTTCTTAGTGTTCAGGGTATTAAACCCAAGCCATGGTGTGAAGTCCATGCCCTACATTATTTGTTTTGTTGATGGAGGTGGCACTGATGTTTAGCTTGAAGCAACGAATCACCTTGTTCCTGGGGCCCTAGGGCCCATTCCCAGGCAAGCATGGGTTATGTCAGGCCCTTATTAAATATCAAGAGCTCTCCATCTGCCTCTGTCTTTCCTCTGAGACGACCGCCAGACAGCCAAGGTCACGGCCACATATGCCCTGCAGCTCCCAGAGCAGGAGGGGGAAGGAAGGTGGGAGCTGCCTGTCTACACCAAGCCAGACACAAAAGAGCTGTTATTCAGGTTTCATTGCACACCGCAGGGCTCAAGCTGGAAGCCCCACCACGTGTATTCTCAAAGCTAGGCTTTTATGTCTTATTTTTGTCCACATTATTGTGTCACAGGTTCAGTTCAGACATGAGACTTACTCTGGGCTCAGAAATGCAGACAAGTATGGCCCAGGAGGCCAGGAACAGTCAGCTCAGCTCCAGGCCCTATTTGGTGTTCAGGTTACTGGAGCCAAGGGCTGATTGAGTCACAGAGAAGAGCCCTATTTCCCCATATATTAGTCAGCTTTCCTGTCACTGAGATACAATAACTGGCACCCTCAGTTTAAAGGAGGAGAGGTTTAATTAGGCTCACAACTTCAGCAGATTCAGTCCATGGTCAGCTGGATCCAAGGGAGAAACATCATGGTGAAAGGCGGTGGAGGAGCAAAGCAATTTAGTTCATTGTGATTGGGAAACAGAATAGGAACAGTGCCCGAAAGGAAGGGGCCACATATAGTACCAAAAATCTCACCTCCTTGACCCACCTAAATACACTCGTAAGTGTGTGTACCTTACTAATCCCCATGATGGCTCCCGAGCCAATCAGGTTGACACAATAAAGCTGAACCACCCCCCTGAAGGAACATGGTCAGGAGGTACTAAAGACGATGTGTGTCTCCACACTCGGCTTTCCATTTTCATGCTTATGACCCTGGATGAGTTACATTGGCTCTCTTTGTCTCCAAGACTGATTTTACAACTTCTGGTTTGGGTTTTCAGAAGGGTTGAATGAATGAATACATAAGTACAGGGCCAGGTTCATGGTGAATGTACAAAACCCAGGAGCACTCCTTCTCAGCATCATTGTCATCTGATGATCCCATCATGTGGTGACCCCAGCTGTGGGACCAGGCAGAAGCTGCTTCTCTGGCAGCTCTGGGGAAGAATCCAAAGGGATAAATTGGTCTCCCCAGTTCTGGGCTCATAAAAAGCTTCTGTCTCAGCATAGTGGCTCACTGGGAGAGGACTAGAAGTCCATGGACCGCATCTGGGGCAACTGAGGAAAGGGAAGATATGTGCCAGAAGAATACAATTAGGACAACTCTACTAAGCTGCTGCCCACTTCCACTGTACAGTCCCTGGGCCCCAAGGACCCTATGCACTTGCAAGCAAAGCTCACTTCTTTCCTCCAGCTGTTTGGTGCTCACTGGCTTCCTGTAGATGACCTCATCCCAGCATGTTCACTGGGGCCCCAGTGAAAGCCAGAGCCCTGATTCTCAGCTTGACCCCTGAGTGCCATCTCATAACCAGAAAAAGGGAAACAAAAAAAGGAGGCGAAATTAAGAAACAACAAATAAGCAAGGCACACCTTGCTTTTTGTCATTTGAAAGTTCCCATTTCAAGATGGTTCCCTTGGCTCCAGAGTTCTTGTGTCATTATGGTCTGTTAAAAGGATTCGAATGACATTATTTGCATGGAAACTTGCGTATTGATCATGTGCATGCCATGGATGAAGAGGTTGAGACCTGTGTCACACGCCTGTGACCCTCTTTATGCCATTAAGTTGAAACTCAGTGCTGGCAGTTCTCTAGCACTGGTGTTCCCTGAAAATACACCATGTCTTATAAGCCAGGAATATTTTAGGGTGACAACTCTGGGAGCATCAAATGATGCTAGCCTGTAATGTTCCTTTGGGGCAGCAAATTTCCCAAACTAAGGTGGACTCAGGAAGCTCTCTTGGAGTCAACAGTCAGTACAAGGTAAGAAAAAGAAACTCTAATCTTCCCCACTAACCTTAACTATGATTTGATGACAGGATCTTCAGGGGTGTCCTTAGATGCATATTCTCTTGGAATTATCTGCAGAAGAATTTAAGGATGGCTCTGTTGACTGCTCAGAGAAGTGGTATGGACCCCAAACCGACCTCCACTTAGGGACAACCCAGCTCTTGAGTTTGGTCCAGTGACATGCTTGCTCGTTGGGTTGAGGCAAATTCACATGGTGGTCCAGGCCAAGAGCACTGGAGAGTGTGGCCTGGGATATACAAGGAGAGATTACCTGCTCCAAGAAGAAGGTGAAAAAAAATGCCTGTTCTTAGCATCGAACCCCAAAATATGGTTATCATGAGCCATTCCACTTCCCAGGAAGAGGGAAAAAATGTGGGAGATGCTTCATCCTGGCCTGGACATGTTCGGGCTGAGTAATTCTAACGTCCACTGGACTGGTTCAGCACATGCAAAGCCCATCAGCCATGTTTGGATTGCAAATCAAAGAGAAAGAAAAGAAAGTTCTATTTTGATGAACTTACCCAGAATTTCACAGTCAAGAGATTAAGAAAGAGCTGTCAGCAAATAATAACAAGTTCACCACTGCTAACACGAGTAACAAGGATATTACTAGAGCAAATGTAGCCTGTGTTCTAAACTCTTATCCCATACTCTACTTTCTGGACTTTGCTCTCGGATCTTGGCTACTGCCTCTGGGCCTTCTTATGGGGTCTCACCTCTGTCTCATGGACCGTGCTGGTCATGGTGGTCATCCCCTGCATTTTCTGCCTGTCCCTGCTTATTTCAAGCCCAGACTGACCACGAGGAGTTCTGTGCACCTTGCTCCTTTATTTGCCTGATGTGACACATGTGTCTGCTAGACTTTATGTCTGTTTGTTAGGGAATTTGGAGAAAGTGAATTCTTACTATGCTCAAATTTTACCTCTGTGACAGCTGTGTACTTGCTGTGGTAGGTCAAGGAGCCTCTGGTTAATCTAGATGGTTTAAGCACCTACAGTCACTGTCACTCTGTCTCCCTGCTGTCCACATTGCCATCAGGACCAAATCATCCACTTGCATTGTCTCAACTATGCACCTGGACCTGGGATGTGTATCTTTTTATTCCTATTCTATAGATGAGAAGATCGAGGCAATAAAATAGACCAGGCAATGTGGCCTGGGTCACCAGGATAAGCAAGCCTGGACCTAAAGGATGTGGTCATGGTGCACTACATTAATTACTGCTGTCCCATATCACTGCCCATCTTCACATGTGCTAAATGGCTTTTTACCATTAGAGAAATGCAAACTGCCTTGTTTTTTGGAGAAAAATGATGGGAAAAAAACCGTAAAGAATATTGTCCCATTGGGCAGGACATATTTACCTGGTTCCAAATGAGTTTAAGAAGTCTCATTTTCTTGCAAACTAACTCCCTAACCTTTTGCAAGCAACACATTCAGTGACACAATGTCATATGGGGTACCGAAATAAAATATTACAATTAAAATTTTCACAAGAGGGGAGTCCTTACCACCAAGTCTAAGTCCCCATGGTGATCAGTGACAAAGCATAAAAGTAGGGGGCTGGAGGGAGCTCCCTTAGCTCTTTTTTTTATCGATACCACTGGAATAAAATTGAAACATCCTTCAAAGAAAGCCACACCAGCCACCCCTTCAGCTTTGATAGGGCTTTTTAATCAGCAGACATTGTTGTTGCACAATGAACGCAGACAGCATTTGAAATATTTTGTGGATGGAGTGCTTTGCTCCTGACCCTATCCAAAAGACCACATTGAAAGGAGCTGAAAGGCGTGCGCTTGGAGTCCTCTGGGCTGGAAGCACTGAGGGTGCATGGAACATGTTCGGGCTGCATGCATCTGGAGGGGAGGACATAGCCCCTGCAACCTGCAAAGTGAGCGGCCAGTGGCTTCAGCTCCTGTCTTCTCATGGAGGAACGCAATAGTGAAGCTGGACATTGTGTGTGAGCAGCGATGGGATGCAGTTTTGGGGGCATGCCTTATCTCAACTCACTGGTCCCTAAGATGTTTGCAGTGGGCTGCTGTCTAGGGGACACTCCCCTTCTCGAATGCCCCTCTGTCACCTGAGTTTGGGACATGTTTTGCAACACTCATAAGTGTATCAAGGGCTCAGGGAAGTCACCTGAAAGTACTCTGTAAGATTTTATTCATTTTCTTTTCCGCATTTTCATTTCTTTTGTAGTCCCAGGGCTTCAATTTGGGTTGAGCTGCCTGACTCATAAAAGGGAACTGTACCAGGGATCAGGGGTGGTCTGGAGGCGCAATGACCCCCTTCTTCACATTCCCTTCACAGTCTGCACAGGCATCAATACGTGATGGTTCCACAAAGTTCACCCCATGACACATGTGACCAGGAATACAGTTTGTATCTTTACCTGAGATTTAAAAAGAACTAGCAAGACATTTACAGACAATAAAATAACAAGACATAGATGATATGAACTTGCTAAAATGTGAGTTGAAAAGTTGAAGGCATAGAAATAAATTACTAGAATGGAAAGAAGAATAAATCCTATAGGTATTGGCCACAATTACCTGGGAATTCATAGGAGAGGGAAAAGCCTACAGGCAGAGACTAGGCAGGGAAGGCATGGGGTTGGAGGGAAGATGTGAAATTCACATTCATGTACAAACAGAATGTGCATGTGGTTCATACTGGTAATAATAAAAAGAGTTAACAATACTCTTTTCCAAATAAAAATCCAGTATCTTATTGCAAATGAATTAGAAGGGATAAAATATCACCTAGTGATCTAGCACTGAAAGATAATTGTGATATCTACTGTCTATTTTCTGTACAAAACACCACTGTTTTTGTAACAAACAAATATATTGTGTCTACAACTTTGCGATCTGATTTCCTTTCATTTTTCCTTCAGTTTTTGTTTTGGTATAACAAGGTGACCAGAAGCATATATATTTCCTGTCCTTGCTTCTGATCCTTGTCTGATATTTTTCAGCTCGATGGATCATAGTTTAACTTACCATTGTTCTCCTATTGGATGGGTAGATTTCCTAAGTTTATATTTTTAATATTCTGTGTAATTCTGGTGAGAATGGCTTCCTGCACAAAAGCTTTTCAAAGTAGCAAAGTGGTTGGAGATGCCCAGTGTGTCTGCCTCAGCCACAGAGGTCTGGAGATGCACACCAAGCAGGGCACTGATGTGACTTATTTGTATGCAAGGCATTCAACCCCCACCCACCTTGGCCATTCCCATTAAATTTCAGTCTTTACAGCACAAAGTCCTTAACCCAAATACAGACACACAGGTCACGAGCTGGGGTGAGACTCCAAATCAAAGCTACGTATCTGAAACTCATCAGTTGAAACATCATACTTTCTGGTAGGAGCCAGGGAGGGTGAGCGCTGAGACTCCCTGTTGCCCACAGAGCCTGAAGAATTGCTGCAACTTCCTGCACTGGTTTCCTTTGCACAAAACACTTGCACCCCTTTCTTAACTTGGGGCTGGTCATTGTCCACTCCCAGGGTGACGCGGAAGGCACGAGAAGGACTTTGGTGTACCAGACCTGAGCGTCAGGTGTGCCCTTCACACTCTGCCCATATACATCACGCACGCATTTCACTCCAGCTTAATTCACTCATCCACGGATACAAGTGTGGATGGTGATGCTGCTTCCCATGAGACATCTCGGGCAAGTGAACCCTGTAGGAAGTCAAAGCATCTGGAGCTGCCGTGTTTCCCATCAACCCCTCAGTGACCCTCCGCGAATTCTTCATGGAAACATCACTACGCATTTTATAAACCAAGGGCCAAGGTTCAATAAGTTGGGTGATTTGAGCTAGGACTTAGCGTTAGTGTCCTGTTTTATAGCTATTTCCTCAGCCCTGGGGTCAGGCACTGGGGTGAGATCCAAGCATCAAAGTTCCTCAATGCTCAGTCTGTGATGATTGAATCTGAGTGTGGTCATGTACCCCATGCTGGGCTCTCCATGTCTCTTTGCTTGCCTGGTCTCCAGCCTGATGTCGTCCACAGCTGCATCTGATCACACAGAGTGAAGACAAGACACAGAGAGGAAGAAGGGCTCCAGCTGATACATGGTTTGTCCCCTAGTCCAGCTCTACCTTGTCCCTTTTGTGGTTTGATTTAAAATTCAGGCACATCCCTCTTCCTGCTGTGACTAATTCTAATTCCAGTTGGGTCTCCATCACCAACACCAAAGAAAATCCTGGTGATCACAGCACTTGTCCAGATCCATCTAAATTTGAAATACATATATATTCCACTCTATACCAAGGAAGAAAGGAAGGAGAGAAGTAAACAGAGAGGAAATTCTTTTTCTTTTCTTAATCAGTCATCATGTCCGGACTTCCTTGGGTCTCCAGAGGGATGGCCTAGGTAAGCTTGAAATATATGCCTGCATTTTCCAAAGAGTGCCCTTTCTAAATCACCTTATTTTGATGTAACTGCAAAAGGCAGCACTATTTTGGGTTCTTGCTATGATAAAACTAAAGCTGTAAGCTAGGGACGTTATGAGAGATTGCACCAAAATGTCAACAGATGGCTTGCTAATCATGTTAAAAAAATACTCATTCCTTTTCAAAAATGGCATTTCCCCCCAGTAAGTAGATCAAAAAGCAATGTTTATGATATGAAACATATTAGTCACAACGCCGTTTAATTATCCTACTTTATCATCAAGGTCATAATGATAATTGTTTCTAAAAATTAACACTGCTTTTCTTGGCAAGGATGCTTACCCAAAATGCATGGTCGGATGCATAGAATTTCTGCACTTGAAAAGGTGTGCAAAGGGACAGGGGACGAGAACAAACTGTAGGGAATGCACCTGTAATACAAAGAGGGTTTTGCTAGAATGGTATGAGGTTGACCAAAATGTCGGTTGGTTCACTTTGCCCAAATCAATGACCCTGTTTTCTTCATCAGAGAGGTAAAACTGGAGGTCTTCAAGGGTGTCTGATCATCATGCACCATTGGAGTTCCATATATTCTAGTAAGGATGGTGGTCGTAGGAGTCAGTTGGTCAACCAGCACCTTGAAGATCGCACCATAACCAGAAGTCTTCTGACTCTTGCTCCCAAATGCTACTCTCCTGTCTCCATTGCCTCTTTGCATTGTTGATCCTTCTTTAGCTTATGTCACGGGACCTCTATGATCCCAATGTTAGTTAGCTTGGCTTGTCTTGCTGCTTCTTTTGAAGAGTGGATCTTCTTCTTTATCACTGAGTCTGATGCTTTTGGACATGAGACAACACTGGAGCATCTTGTCAGCTATGAGAATGATCACATGTCCAGAGGAGGGACAGCAAATACCTATGTACCCCCAAACACACGTGTGACCTCATCCTCTCCACCCTGACCCCTCTGCCATGGTTAGGAAACCCAGTGTGGTCAGCCCAGCCTGGTCTCAGCTCTTAAGCAAGGGCAGAGATAGGTTTGGGTGATGTGAAATTTGGGTTTCTCTTTATGAAAGAAACTACACTGTTACACAAGACATCAAATATATAGATTTAGGGTAAAAACGCACTTCAACAAATTATAAGTTTTAAAAAGTTGACACAAATCCAGAAAAACAAGTTTTTATTATTTTACTACCTGAAACATTTCAGAAATTCTTGCATGTGGCTGTATGAGTATGTAGCAAATTGTAAAATTTTCTCTAGAGATAATATAATCCATGGTTTATTTATTTCATTCATTACAGCTTGAGAGAAAAGTTTCCTATAACTTCACGACTCATCATTGGTCATATGATATAGATTATATGGGTTTTTAAGATGTGATCAAGCATAGAAACAGTTGTCAGATTTCTTAACAGACAAGTTATTTCATATGCATTTGCTGATTACGGTTCTACTAAGGGTTTTTGTCTTACTGATGGAATTTCGTTTTTTAGAAAATGGAATTCCTGTTTTGTACCTGAATATGCTATATGATCTTGTAATAGAATAGAATAGAATAGAACTTCCATTTTTACTAGGCATTAGTGAGAACAATTATTTCTTACAATATTGTACATCTGAGAAGTAGAAGAAATTTCTACAAATCACCTATTGTTGCTGTACTCTGAAAGCTTATTTCTCCCCCTTTCTCACCTACTTTCCACACTGGCTGTGAAGGACACATTCGTTTTCCAGCACAAGCTCTGACCCTAACGCTCCCTGTCCACAGCTCCTGGCAAGTTAGTACTGTGAGCATTAGGAGTGCTTTCAGAAGCCAAGCCGTGACTACAAGAGCATCAGCAAAATTAACTATGTTTGGAAACAACTGTGAACATGAACCCAAAGTAAGTATCTCCAACTCTGCTCCTTCTGTGCATCCTCCAAATGCTCTGGATCTCCTAGGACAAGGACCAGAGTAAAGGAGAGAAAGCCACAGCAGAGAGCAGCTTTCCAACTTACCTCTGTGCATGGGGTGTCACTGGGCCACATCCCTAGGGTCTTCCTGGGTCTGAGAGAGGCCATGCAAGTAACAAACTGTGTCTTGGGTTTCATGACCTTCAGGAGACATGGGCCTTTGCCAGGGACCTCCACTCGGAGTGGCCTGGCTGGGAAAGGAGGGCTGAGGCAAGCAGATCTCCTGCCAAGGCCTATGGAAGTGGAATTCCGTATTGGCTGCCAAGAAACTGTAGGGATCAGAGCTAAGTTATGTTTACTCAGAACTGGGGAACTGCTGGGACACGTGTTGGAGATACTAGTGGACGCTGATCAAGAAGGAAAAAAGAATTAAAAAAATTAGGTGTGTCTTAAAGAGAGAGCCCCAGGGCAGGGCTTGAGCAAGAGGCCCTGGAAATGCAGGGTTTCCCAGAACTGACTTGAGAACAGCATTCTGAGCTCTGCATTGCTTTCTTTTCTGAATCTCTTAAGAGCTCACTCTCTATCCTCAATGAAACCAGGCTGGGCCCATGATAGGAAGTTTCCTCCTCTCAGCTATAGCCAGTATGCCCAGGCTGTTAACTGTCTTTTTGCCTCAGTGTACCTAATAGCTCCACTTGCTTGTTGCTTGGGAAAATATTTTTTTTTAAAGTAAGCTACAAGAAAGCGCCCAAATCTATTTCTGGAATTGAACCTCAGAGTTAACTATGAGGCTCTGAGCATATATTTTGGCTGCTCTTAGCTATCGTTGGCCTCCTCTTCTCAGCCTGCTCTGGGTGGATGAGATGGCTCAGGGAGGACTTCATGGAGAAATAAGGACTTGTTCTTTTTCTAAATTGGTAAGTATGATACGTCATCATTGCATTCACTTTGACTCTTGATCATTTTCCATCCCTTCTCTTCCCCTCTTCCTTCTCTTTCTGTCCTCCCCTGAATCCCTTCTTTATCGCCAAGAAGTCTACCTCTTTTTCCTACTATCTCTCTTTTATTGTTTAATTCGTTCATATTGTGGGTTTCTCATAAAAGAAATCATGTTCTGTGCCTGACTTGTTTCATTTAACATTATGATCTCAAGACCCAACCAATTTTCTACAAATGACTCAAATTCTTCCTTCTTTATGGCTGATGCTTATGTAAAGCAAGATGGTGAATATGGGATGTAACTATGGGGAAATAGGAAAGTTAATTTATACCCACCCCAAGTCTAGTGCATCTCCCAAAACAAGTTTGCTCTTTGAAATCACAAGCAAAAATCTCAAAAAGAAAAGAAATTCCTGTTTCTCAAAGTCTATTTCCTCTCTGATGCTTTCTTATTCCTTTCTAGTAGAAGTTTCTACACTATTTCTCTGGTGTACCGAGGACTATTCTCATCAGTTCAGAAGATAGAATAGAACCCAGACCCTCCCTTCAGTTAGTTCATAGACTAATAACAGATCTTTCTTTCCAAACCCTTGCCTTAAAGCCTAACATCGCTGTGATCTTCACAGAAATGTTTTGAGAAATTAATCACATTGAAGGCACACATCAGCATTGGAGTACAATCATCTTATTGCTTTATTCTTCTATTTGAGAAGCAGGCTTGTTTTTATAATCCTACAAAAACTTTCTCATGAATAAATACTCACATCAAAAAAATGTATTTCCCCTTGGGCCACATACATTTCAACCTGGGTTTGGAGAAGATGATCACTTATTTGACAACTAATCAGGCCCTCCCTAAGGTGGGTGAGGAAAAGCATTTATTGTTATTATTATTGTTATTATTGCATATGAGAAAACTGAGAGTGAGAGAATAGCTACAAAGACGGATTTGCTAATAAGGAATTTACTTGGTCACTGGCTTTTTCTTCCTTTTTCCCATTTATTAGAAACTTGCTTCTCTAACAGCTGGTGATCACCATGAGGCCACGGTTGCATGAATAACTGAAAGAAAAATACAAACAATGTCATGAGCTCTGATGCTGACCTACCTTCAGCACCAGATTTCTGCAGATAGGAGCAAGTACCTATTTGGTGTGTGGCTCATCCCCAAACCCATTCCGACATTTACCTTTCAGTTAGATGGGTCCATAAAGATTATGTGCTTAAATGTCAAATGCCTGGACAGAAGAGGAAAAATACCTCATTTGTTCTGCAAATGCAGAACCTGCATATGCAGAGTCCACACACAATGGAGAGTCAATTACAGTGTTTTATTAATTAATTTGTGTAGTGATTTGTTTGGCTTACTCAAGCAATCTCATAAAGATGCCAAATCCGCTTGACATCCGAGGGAAAGTACATACGCCTTTCCATGGTGTTGGTTGTCCCAAGGACCTGGCTTTGCCATCTCCATGTGCTCCTCTTTGACTCTGACAACCCAAAAGATTTCAGTTATGGGACACAGTGCCCAAATTCAAAGCCAGTCTGACCTGGTGGGATGGGTCTGTGACTGATTATGGTGACATGAGTTTCTCATACATCAGGTTTCAGCACCTTCTTGCCAGAACTGGGTTCCTTATCCTCTCATACCCATTGGAGCTCTTTTCTTTTTCCTGAAGGATTTACTGGGACACTTGCGTGTGGGGAAACTTGGGGTGAAATCTGATGCTGAAAGTTGGAACTGATTTGGGAAGTCATGAGCTGTATCCTTTCAGTAGCTAAGTAGTTTTTATGAATAAAGCTTAGGACAGAGGCCTCTGGGGTCAAGGGGTGCATAATGGGTGATTGAACAATTCTGTGAATGTCGAATTAAAAAACAAACTTTATGATAGTAGAAGGGTACATTGCCAAGAGCAGTGTGATAAGTGTATAGAAAGTAAGAGGAAATATTCAAAGTATTTTGAAGGAGATTAATGGCAATGTGTCTTGTCTTTTACTGCTACAATTATTTTAACTAAGCACTCGCCATACTTGTTGATCATTCCTCATTGATCAACTGTTTACTACAATTTAAAAACATAACAGTGCGTCTTCATCCTTATTCACCTAATCTAGCACTGCGAGACTTCAGGCTGTTCCCCAAAGTCAAAATGACCAAGAATGGAAAATGTTTTGAATCGATTCAGGATACTGAGGTAGCCTGGACAGCACAACTAAAGACACTCATGAAAGAAGACGTCCAGAGCTGCTGCAGAAAGTGGCAAGAAGGATGGGATAAGTATGTTTGAAAAGAAGGAAAATATTTTAAAGAGAGGTTAACGGCGATGGGTCTTTTGGGCTATAAATTTTTAGAATTTAAATATTCTTCGTATTTTTCAATCCCGCTATGTTCATGTCTCTCACAAGTCTGCCGGGAGTTGTTTCCCAAGCTGCTGTCCGAACTGGGCTCCTCTGTGTCAGTCAAAGAATGATCACCAACCCTTCAATAGTCTAGAGAGAAGGGCATAGACTAATATTCTCCAGGCTGCGGAATGTGAGCATGAGCTGAAACCCTATCGTTGTTTTTTTCAGTTGTGTTCTGGTAGTGCACAGGTACATCTAATAAACCTTCTGTCTTCTGTTGTTTTTTTCTGGAATGTTCCAAGAGTTGCTAGAATCCCCAAACCTACCAGCTACTACTAGATTGCCCGTTTGCTGTCCATGTGTGACCATCTGATTGCCAAATTAACATGGACCCGGTGGGGATGTAGGTGGGCTTTGGAGTTTTCCCCATGCTGCAGATATTTAACAGCCAAGTAACGATGGAGACAATTAATTTTTTTGGACTGATACTGCTTTGGTTTTTATTAAATAAAATAAATGTACTTTAAAAAAAAAAAAAACTAAGCATTGCATCCAAAACCCCACAGACTGTCAGCTTAAACCAATCTGAAAGCTATGCTTTTTAACACAAACGTTGGACATGAAAAAGACCTTGTGGGTCACGAAGCTAACCCCCTACCAATATCAGAGAGGCACTGGGCTGCTTTGTGGGGTGCGATTGTCTCAAATTCCCTTCCATCCAAATCAAGGCAGGGCTGGGTAGAGTCTGCCTCCCGTTAGTCACGCCCTGTGGGGTGAGACACAGCCCTTGCTAGGGTTTGCAGCCACCCTCTCCAGCACAGCCTCAATTCACAACCCTCGCTGATCAAAAGGAAATGAAACCATCACCCCCCCATCTCTACCTGACTCTGGGCTCTGGCCAAGACCCTAGGCACAGGCTTTGAGTCTTAAGGATGTGCCCTGAGAAGCTTAAATATCTCCACGAGATCCCAGGGCAGGGTCTCCCACGTCGCCATGGGGGACCCAGCAGGGCCCATCTCTGTGGTTAATCACACTCACCCCTGTGTTCCTCTGTCTGGTGGAGGCACAGTCATTCTGACATTCATCTCCACTCCGGCCACTTCTCCACCCAGAGGGGAACCAACCTTCGCGATCACGCGTCTGTGTGTGAGTTAGTTTTCATCCTTTCATTTTGTTTACATTTTCCATAAAGAGGAGGATGGGGAATCTCATTCTGATTTTATTATTTTTCTTTTATTTCATCGAAAATGATTTTTATTGGTACTTTTTAGGTACTTAGGTATACATGATCACATTGATCATAGGGAATCTGTGCCTGCACATGATATAACTTGATTTTTTTTCCCATTCCTTTCCCCTCACTTCAACAGTCTCCTCTCTCTCACTGGAAGATGCAGCTCAGCATCTCTTTGTCCAGTGAGTTACTGAAGTTTAACACCCTTTGAGGAATATTTTTGTCAGAACCTACTGCTTGCTACTCTGTTGATCTGATTACTTAGAACAAGCAATCTGTCACTCTATTGTTCCTTCCAATTGTTTGACTGTGGTGGCAGTTATAGAAAATAAACTACTTTCAGTTTTTTAAAAAGGGGATAAAATGGCAACCCCAGAGATCACCTCTGATGTGCACTTATTAGGTTGTTGGGGACTGGACATCCATGTGACCAATGCTCTTAACGGTTCCAGGAGTCTCCTGCCACATAACAAACATTCTGGAATACACAAATGCACACATGTATTTTGGCCACTATAGAAGTACCACTTTTTTTTCCCCAAGTTCTCTGCCAATGCACATATCCTCCTGCTACACAAACCCAGAAGCATCCTGGGGCTGTTTATGGGGGAATGATCTGTTTCATTCTATTAATTAAAAGCAGATTTTTGCTTATTCTAGTCCTGCTTGATTTCAGCTGTTGTCATCTTGCAAACATTGTAAATCACAAAATTCACTGTGGATACAGACACATACTTTCTCAGAACCACTCTTGATCCAGTAAGGTGCCGTTTCTTTCTTAATCTTGAATTGCATTGTTTTAAAAAAAATTAGAAAAGTAAAAGAATAAAGTATAATCTGAAGACAAAGGAATCCTTTTAATATTATAGGAGCCCAAAACACAGAACAACAACAACAGAAAGATATGAAATACGAAGCTACTAAAAGTTAAATCTGAAAATTCAGCACATAAACTTGTCAAGGCTTGATGTTTGCTATAAAGATGAAACACAGGAGTTTCTTCCAACATGGAGTCTGTCTTGGTGTGCGAGGGCTGCCATAACAAAATCCCACAGGCTGGGTAATTTAAATAGCGGAAATGTTTTCTCACATTTCTAGAGGAGCATAGAAGTTTAAGAGGAAGGGGCTGGCAGGGCTGGTTTCCTCTGAGGTGCTGTCCTTGGTTTGTAGGTGACCATCTCCTGGTCTCTTTCATACTGTCCTCCCTCTGTACACACCTACGCCCTTGGTGTCTCTCTGCACATCCAAATTTCTTCTTCTTATAAGGACTCTAGTCATGCCAGATGAGGGTTACCCATAGGACCTCACTTAACCTTAAACACATCCTTAAAGGTCCTCCCTCCAATCACAATCATGCGTGAGGTACTGAAGGTTAGTTACCCAAAGGGCACAAGGAAAGTCCTTTTCAGGGCCTGCAAAGTGAACCAATGCTTAGACTGAAGCATGCTTACCCACAAATGTGTTTTGAGGGCCTCAAGGAGAGACAGATATTCCAATGGAACAGGAAATAATTTTGGATTCAAATTCCTGTTCTTGACCTGCTTTGGAAAGATGATACATTTCTTTGATTCTCAATCATCTCGTTTGTAAAGGAAAATTGCAACTGACCTTTTCAGGTGCTACTTGGCTTAGAGAAAATGCCTGCAAAGAGCCCCGGCCAGCACAGTTGTCAGGCAGGCAGAGGCCACTTAGAAAGGCTCTTCTCAAAGTTTTACTCTAGTGGGAATTTGACAGAATGCGTAGAAGAAAAATAAAATAGAGGATCTACAAAAATGTCGAGCCTGACACACAAAGGAAAAAGATCTCCTAGGAACTGACAATTATCTTGAACTTGGGTTATAAATCATGCATATCTATAACTTATGTATGATGAGCATGAAGCAGTTTCATGGCAAAATTCCAGGATGTTACAGCTAGGGCCATGCCACAATATGATGGAATCCATGGATATCTTGCATGAGAAGGGATTTTCCTGTTACATTTAATCTGAGACTTTTACTTTACTTCGTTGCCAGACAGATTATATGATCCACCTCACATCCATAACACACCATGGCACAGGGCGAGGTGGGAGTTTTGCAGAACGCTTCTTGGAAAAGTGACCTTTCCTAAATTCCAGGCTGTTGGATCAGAGGATTGGAAGCAAGAATTCAGATTGTGGCTGACGCACTCTCTGTTTAAAGACTTAACTAGGATTTGCAGTCACAGAGAATGCAGAATGACCATGGCCACTCAAGGGACCTGAGTCACAACTGGAGAATCCCCAGTGGGGAACAGCACCAGATGTGGGCTGCAGTGGGATTTGGAAGGAAGTAGCAAGTGTAGTGGCTTGGTAGCTGGTGGTCAACTTGAACACCAGCTGAACTGAATCAGCGTGGTGCTGAGTGTGGATGGCCCACCTGAGGACAGCTGCTAGTACGAAAAGGAGACCTGGAGAAGTGTAGCATTGTGGGTTCTCCTAAGTGTTGTTGTTTGGAGCCATTGGTTCTCCTGGAGGAGCTTGTCATGCTGGCTCCCCTGATATGAAGTTGGCTATTGTCATCAGGGGAGCTCGGGACCTTGTTGCTGAGAGTGGCTGTGGTTCACTTTGGGGGAGCTCTCATCCTTACTTTGAGCATTGCCTCCTGGATCTGGAGGGGAAGATGTGTGCTGTTTAATCTCCAGGAGAAACTTGTCACTCTGGCTTCCTGATATGTACTCGGCTGTTCTCATCATTGGAGGAGCTCGGGACCTCACTGTCACTGAGGTTGGCTGTGGTACTTTTTGGGGGGAGCTCTGGTCTTTATTTTGAGCATTGCTTCTTGGTTCCAGTACCAACCCCTCAGCCTGCTGGCACAGATCCTTCACTCTGCTGGCACAGACTTCCTGGCTTCCACTACTGACCTTTGGGCCTTCTCAATGTAGATCCATGAAATAGACTTGGGTGAGTCATTGTCATGGGCTCTAGATCTTCAGCTGGACTCATGCAGGTCATTGTTGTGGGATCCAGTCCCTCAACTGGATTTTCTAGGTCTTTAGTGTTGTGGGCAGATTTCCTGCACTTTCTTGTATTTAACTCTGGGTGACCATCATAAAATAATGTTATAAGTTCTGTGTCCAGTATGTAATTGTTCTTCTTGCAACCCCTGACTACAACAGAAAGTGACATAGAATCAGGCCAGATTCCCAGAATGCAGGAGAGTTTCCCTCTTCCATAGTGAGAAGACACTTGCTTCCGTATCACACCATTATTTCTGGTGGTTTGCTAATATGAACTGCTTTGTGTAACTCCTTTTACGTTGAACCTACTGTGTTCTTAAAGCATGTAGACTTAACCATTTCATCCAGATCCTTCCTTTGTTCTTATAAGTTTTAAATTCACGATTCCTGATCATTTTTACTAGTGAGATGGAAAGAGGCGTCAGGAACAGTCCTTGCAGTTTTATATACAGATATGCACTGCACGCCAATATTTTGGCTGACAATGAACCACATATAGGACAGTGGTCCTGTGAGGTCATGTCTCTTGTTGACATCAAAGCCACCTTAAGCTGTTTCTCTAACAACAAAGTGACCTAATGGTGCATCTGTCAGAGTGAGTATCTCCATCAATAAGGATGCGTGGTCATGCGTGCTTCCTTTACATTTTCATCATATTCCTGATATGTGTTCCTACGCTCATTTTATGGAAACAGTAAGATAGAGACTTCCTAATGTATGAGAGACACCTAGGGCATGGGATGTAGGATGGTTCACCCAGATGCTAGCCTCACACTCACATAGCCTTGAGAGTGAGAGCATCTTTAAACACCCGCCCCTAGATGCCTGGCTTGTGTCACCTGAGGTCTGCATTTGGGAAACTGGTATAGAGAGGTAGGGGCCTGATGTTACTGAGTTGGTTCCAGTTAGACTTTGAATTTCTCCCAGATGTAACTAGTTCTTTGTCAAGATTGGTAGCCTAAGAAGTACTACCCCAGTGAGATGTCCCCATCAGAAACAGGCCTTAAACCCTCTACTTCCCATCAGATAATTATAGGTTGCATAAAACTCCAGGTGAGCTGTAGCAGTGCCCCATGCAAGCTCAGACATCAAGGAAGCAATCAGGTCAGCTACCCAGGGCTGCCTGACAAGGTGGCCCAACAGAGGGAGGAGGCAGGTGATTTGGTCCCATGTGATTCCCCTGCCTGGAGCAGGAACGCAAAGAGGAAAACAAGAGGTCCTCGCTGATCCTCCCGGTGGAATTCAGCAAGCCTGGGGAGCAAGAACTGACAAGCAGGCCCGGGCTGATAGAGCTGGCAGAGAGTGCAACTCTCCACCTAGAACAGAGCTGTAATTACCCGCTGGCACACGCTGCACACGGTGTGCAGTCAGGTCAGATCACTTCCCAGGCTGTTCGGAACTTGAGCCCAGTGACCTCCACACAAAAACAGAACATGTGCTGGAATTTGGTGTCTGGGGGGACATCTGTGATCTCAGTACTCCAGGCACAGGCACTGGCAGGACCCCGAAGCAACCCAGACATTTGGTTTGCCTCTCCATCTGCTTGGAGTAGCCTGCAGCCCCCAGGCCTGCCATGGCCACCTGGGAAGCCACATGTTAGGATATGTGAGAATGTTCTAGAGTAAGATGGTGCTTGTCTATTTATTTTGGAACCAAATGACAGGAGGTAGATGTGGTGGAAGCTAGGAGTGTTTCCAACTGGAAGTCACCTTGATGATGAGGAAGCTGGGGCTATGCGTACATGACTTGCAAGCCCAGGTGACCTAAGTGGCATAAGCAAATCTCCAAAGGAGAGGTCTGACCTCCCTACACTGTTCAGTGCATTCCTGTTCAACTCAGTGAATGCATTCTGCTCAGACCTGCAAGATGCTCAGAGGCAAACAGGACCACCCTGTGTGGTTTTAGAACTCAAAGAATTATGTCATTTTGAATCTTGAGTTAAATTTTAAGCTTCCATTCATTTAGCCATCCCAGATGAAGGGGAAACGCATATATGAAATTCAAAGAGAAAGAAGACTTGCTGTGGCGTACATCTTCTGTTTGCTTGCTTTGGCTTAGTCTGTCCATTTATGTCTCTCAACCCTGACCCTAACATAGCAGGCAGTTGGTAGATGTTTATACCGTAGCTTAATGACTCCCTCACAAAGTGATCTGTTCAGAGTGACTGGACAGATTCTCAGCCATGAAAATTTTAATACAGCATACATAGCCAAACTCCCAGGCATGCACAATAAGCTCTCTACCCCTCAGCAGAATGTCATCAAAAAATTCTTTATATCTTGGGGAAAACCAGACCTTATTTTTCTATGATTTTTCTCATGTATTTTTTCCATTCAATCATGAACAGTTTTGTGGGTGTTTCCTACATATGAGGTACATTCTGATTCTCTTCCATTGGGTACACCCTGATTTTGTTTTGTGTGTGAAACCAGCCACTTCTGAAGTCACTCAGAAGCAAAGCGGCCACTGACGGTGGTTCCTTCAAGGGTATGTGGCAGGGAATCCTATACCAATTGAGTGTCTAGAGCGAGAATGACAGTTGTCATAAACCCTCCCACAAAGTGCAGAGTTCAGATTGTCCAAATCTGGATGCATTCTGTCAAATGCTCTTTGCAATTCTCTGTCCCTTTCTCGTCTCTGTAGTCTCTCCCTTGACATAGGTTGAAAAACAGAGGTGGAAGCCACAACCGCTGTTGAAGTTGGCTGGGAAAAAGTTTGTTTTCATATTGAGATTGACCTGAAAGTAGGATTCTTGTTACCTCAAAACGACCTATGGATTGTGCAAATCTTATAATAAAGCATATCTTTCCCCAGCTCATAGAGGTAGCTACCAACCCTTTCAGTAAAACCATCTCATGTCTTGTGCAGTGTATGCAAGTTTTCGGAGTGGATTTAGAAGACTATTTCTGCTCATTTTAGTGATAGGTCCACTAAGACATGGCCTATCTTAAGCTTCCCAAAGAATTTCTTACAAAGAAAGTGATGCATATGTACTAAGAGTAAAGCAAAGAGAATTTGTCATTATATTCTAGTTATCACCATTGTTGATGAGGAAACAGTAACTGCTCCACTATCACCTTCAAAACATCTTTGGATATCTAAGAATCTCAGCTACCTAATTTGCAAAGCCATTTACTTTTTAGTTCCTTGATAGTGGTTTTAAGGTAAAGCATCAAAGTATTTATCATTTTATGATACGTTCAAAAACAGTGCTTATAATCTCAACAGATATTTATCAACTGGGACCCATGGTGGGCTTTCTTCTAGGTAGGGACCTTACTTGTGTTAGCAAATGGCCTGTTTAATGACTCTTCACACTTAGGATTTGACGCTTCAACTTGCAGTCTGCATTCAGACTTACGATACAGGAATCTGAGCAGTAGTGTGGCCTGGGGTCGCTTCTTCTACAGTACAGTACTGTAATTTCTGCTGATTATACTGTACAGTACTGCATGTAGGAGTCATGTAAATGAAAGCAAAGTCATCAAGTTGGAGTTTCCTTTGACTGTTTCTTTGTTCTGAATACTGTAGGGTACGTGCTACATACAATTCATTGCTACAGGGTTGCATGAGTGCTTCTGCTTACAACAGCACAGTGCAAGGTAGTTACATCTTGGAAGTGGCTTGTATGTTCATCAACAAGTGAATGGGTAAAGAAATTGTGGTACTTACACACCACAGAACACCACTTTGCCATAAAGAAAGACAAACTTGAATCACTTATAGGAAAATGGATGCATCACGAGATGAGAATGTTGAGTGAAAAAATTCAGAAACACAGGTTTAAATATCACATGGCAAAAATGAAGAGCAAAATAAAATAGAGATAATAGTAAGCAGGGAGCAGATCTTTGGCAAAAGGGAAGGAGATCAAAAGATGGGGAGGGGAGGGAGAGGAGGAGATGGGGACAAAGAAAGAACTGATGAGATGAGGCTAATAAAATCAACAAAAAGGAAGGCAGGGAAAGGGAATTTAGAAGAGGGATGGAGGTGGGAGGGTAGGGGATTAAAAAAAAAGGCCAAGCTGTATTGTGCACATGTACCCATTCCCCAGGGTGATTGTAAATTGCATTACTGCAAATATGTGCTAATAAAAATAAAAACTTGTAGTGTTGACCTCTCAAAAAAAAAAAACAAAAAAAACTGAATTGTGTTATATAAATGAGCAAACTCCCCATAAGAAATGTGATCATGAGTACTACAAACATGTGTTGACAAAAAATGAAAATTGATTTTAAAAAAAAGATCTAAATGTGTAGTTCAGTATGAAGGACTTGTTTCCAATCCCCAGTATGTAAATAAATACATACATTTATACATACATAGAATATGTGGTTGAGATTATTAAATAACTCTAGGAAAGATGAGAGAAAGAATCTGACTCCTATAGTAAAGGATCCATGACCTGTTTCCTAGTATGGGTGGCATACCTGAGTCCATGTAAGATGAATGATTGAAATATACAGTGAATGTTTAAATTTTCAAACATTTATCACCATATGTGGCATCTTGTGATCAATCCCCCTCAAAACACTGCAAATACACTTACCCTTTTGTTCTTGCCACTCTCCAAAGTCATTCTGGGAGTTTGTTTCCACAAATGTCTTTAGTCGCATTCGTCCATTCAAACGTTTCCCTTTCCTTGTCATTTGGACCTTGGGGAAGAGCCGGAAGTCACATCTTGCCACCTCTGGTGAATAAACTGGATGAGGGCTCACAGCCATGCTTCACATCCCTGGCTTTCTAGTGGTTGGCACTGGGCAGCAACATTCACCTTCCTTTTCTTGCCACCCTGTGAAGACACTCATGAAAGAGGACTTCCAGAACTGCTTCGGAAAGTGGCAACGAAGATGGAGCAAGTGTTTTTTACTCACTTTTTTAGAGAGAGATTAACAGCAATGTGCTGATCACTGAAATGAATTTTAAAAATTTTAAACACTCACTGTATAATTGGATCATTCCTGGTATGCAAAACAGTGCTGTCTGACAAAAAAATTAATGTGACCAACATACAATATTAAATCTCCCAGTCGTTACACTAAAAAGAGTTTAATAAAAGCATAAAGCAGAGGAATTAATTTTAACAGTGCATTTTATTTAACTCAGTGTACCCCAAATATTATGATTTTGAAAAGCAATGAACATGTAATATTAAAGATACATTTTATACTCTTTTTTCACACAGAGTCTTTGAAAGCTGGTGTATATTTTACACACACACCAGCTCTCACTGACACAGCCACATTTAGAGGTCTTAATACCTGTGTCTACTAGCTGCTACCGACAGAGAGGGAAGCTTGTGTTAGGAATATTCTAGAAGCCCCACTAGTAAAGCGGGTTACCAACACGGAGCCCTTCTTCAAACTGGCTGTGCCATCCAGAGGCAAAGTCATCTGTGGCCTGATGTCAGTGGTCCTTTCTCTACCCCAGAAGCTGGCTGTAATGGTGTCTTTTTGGTCTAACGTTCAGTGATTGAAAAATGATCTGTCTGGTCACAGAGGAAATTCCAGAGGCATTATTTGGAAGGATGGCAACCACCTGCCAGTTTCGATATGTGGACATTTTCTTGTGTGAGCAGTGGCTTGGCCTCGAGCGCTCTTGTTATCTGATACTGGAAGACTGGTCGGCTTAGTCAGTTATTGGACAGAAAGCATCCCCAGAGCTTGCCCAGGTCCGTGGGAAGCGGGCAGGGTGCCCCAGGGCCGGGCCTGTCCCCTGACTCAGGCCTGAGCCCCACTGTGCCTGCGGGCCCTCTCAGAGATAAGAGCTCAGCTCGGACCAGATCGTGGGGTTCACACTCCCTGGCCCAAGGTACTTCTTGCAAAAGAGGAGGTGTTAACCTATCTGCCTGGCTGCATGTCGGCACAGGGGGTGAGTCACCTCACCCAAATTTCCCTGCAAGCTTTAGCTGGCCAGAGTGCTCTGTGGTGCTGTCAGCTGTCACAGATTCAGCCTGGGGAGGGAAGCGTTTCAGAGGCAGCCGTGGAGAGAGGTGTGCAGAATCCCCCCAGCTGGAGCGAATGAGAGCTCTGGGTAGCATCCTCTAGTTATGAATGAAGAAAGGAGATGGGGTGCTTATCCAGACAAACAGGAAGAACAATAGGCAACAGAGTTGGAGCAGCAGAGAGAGGGAGAGAGAAGAAACAGAGACAGAGAGATGATGAATGCACATATACGCTGACATCTGCGCCTTCCAAATTTACGATTACTCAGAAGCCTCATGGCGTATGTAGCTCTGGAAAGTGAGAAAAATTGTACTGGGAAAAATCAAAGTATATTTGACCAAATCCATTTCTTAAAACTCTTAGGCTTTTCTCTTTGGGAACAAAACAAACCCCCCGGGACCCTCAGCCCGACTTTCGGACTCTCCCTCGCTTTGCGTGCTGTTGGATCAGATCTGATAACAGGATATTACTTGTGTGGGTACTGACCTACTTTGGAAATGTATATTTCTCCTTTTGCCTGAGTTTGGGGGTGGGGGGGAGCTTCAGGGCCCGCCCCCAGCCGCATGCGTCTGTCCAGGCCTTTGCGAATTCTGCAGAGATCTGCAGATCACTTACATGAAGGGCTTATGTGACGTCCTTGACCCAAACCTTCTCTTTGTCCCACCCAGGACCCCATTGCTGTATCTTTGTGCTACTTACCTTTTCCACTTAAAATAGTCTATGGTAACGTTCTCTACAAGGAGCAGCCGCCACCTTTATCACAGGGTATGAGGAGGAAGCAGTATTTCTGGGTCCCATCTCAGGCCTTCTGCATTACTTTTGGCCTTTGTGACAATTAACTGGGTAATTCCTGTGCTTGTTGAAGAGTTGGGCTATGTCCTCTGTGCTAGGGGTCTTTTTCAAGATACCAAATGTCCCCTCTCCATCCACACTATGAACACATGCTCATACACACTCTCAGTCACCCCCACAGACTCACATTTGCACAACCTGCACTTGTGTAGTTGTCCCAGTCTTGCCTGCCAATGGACACTTTGGCCCTTCCCAGTGGATGGGCCCAGGCATAACCTTAAATGTCATGTGAACACGTTGAAGTAGAAACTTCGTACTGTGACGCAGTTGGGAGAAATTCCGCGTTACCCTGTTTATTCACTTAGCTGCAAACTTCTCTCATTAGCAGATACTGCAGGTGCAGTTTGCAACACGACTAAACAAGCAGACAGATCCCCGCTGCTGTTCTAGGGGCCCATCCTGCTCCCAGACCCCAGCATGCCGCTGCTCCCCTTATTCACTGCCCCATAACCCAATGGTTATTTATATGATTATCATTTTGAATGTCTTACTCCACTCCATGGTCCCTCAGGAACAGAATGCTGGAGACACTGGGAGTAGAGGCGTAGTGAGTCCTGCAACAGTCACTTAATGTTCATACTTGAGAAATGAAATGCATTTTATTCCTTCCTAGTAAATATCTTTCCTACTGCCAGTCTAATTTATTTCCAGCTTGAAAGTCGGAGGCCAGAGTCCCCCGGGGAAGAGAATGAGTTTTGACGAGACCAAGGCCAAGTAGAGGATAAGGCTTTGGAATAGCACAGCAGTGGGTTGCGTGGCATCCAGATCGGGACCTCAGGCTTTTGTCACTGTTTGGGGCACCTGAATCAAAGCTTGACACACATTCTTTTCTCCTACAGTGGTCTCTACTGGATGCCCTCCTGCTGCCCACATTTGCATGACAGGTGTAAATTTCCTGGGCCATTTTACCAGGAATCTACATTTAGATAGAATCTTTTATCAAGTCAAAAACCTGACATTTTCTGAGGATCTTTTCTCTCCTGCTTTCTGGATAAGTAAAGAATGACTTTGTAGCATCTTTGACAGGGATGATCACTGCAAAATTTCTAACCTACTATAAAGTTTGAAAATATATTAATCCTATTTTATAACTCTCCCCAAACAAGCTGAAAGAATGCCAGGATCTATCAGATAGACAAACAGGAAGCCCTAAATTGTCCCTATTCCCCTTTTTGTTTCAAGGAAGTGAAACTCTTCCTTCTACTGCTGAAAAGTGGGTATGGAATTGGAGAATTAATGGCATAGGCTTTTATTGT
>RJWT010003642.1:0-35801 GCA_004365215.1 Cuniculus paca | reverse complement strand
AAAAAGTCCCTAAAATGACAGAGTCTTTGGCAACCCGCTCGGGACCCCTTCTGTCCCTCTGACAGAAGCTTTCTTTCTTTCTCCCAATAAATATATTCTGCTCTTAACCTCCGTTGTTCCTAAAATTCATTCTTCGATTTTAGAGAACACGAACTCGTACCAGACATAGTGGGTTGGGAGTTTCATTCCCCTGTATCAATATCTTTTAATATTTTTAATATTATTTGAATTTGGAGACTCAACCTTCAATATTGCACAACTACTTAGGTTACTTTCCTCATTGAATATGACACAGAAGAAGGACTAGAAAATCACTCTCCCTAATAGCATTTTTTTGGATAATGTTAATGTAAGTGATGTATGATGAAATGACCTTTCATAATGGTCAGCAGGACAATGGAAAGTGATATAGGAATATCACTTTTATTGGTTTAAGTTTTCCTCCCTAAATCTATAACTTAATCTGGCTATCACCACCATCATCATCACTACCACTTTTTGAGCACTTGCTCAGAATGAGGCATTTTCCTATACACATGCCGATTGTTTCAATCTTTAATCCTCATAATAACTTTCCGAATCACATCTGATAAACACAGAAACTAAGATTCTCAGAAGTCACATTACATATTTAAAAGATGATATAAATACTTTCAAATTCAATTACCTGATTATAAAGACTTCGTACAACCCACTAACCATATCTTCTTAAATGTTCTTCAGGGCATCCCTGTGCTTGCTGTACTATAGAATACTATAGAACACTTAAAAATACACAGAATGAAACTTAAAGTCAGCAAGAGCTTGGAAGATCATCTTTCTTATCTATCAAGAAGGAATCTACAACTGACTCTCTGCAATTCAACTTTTAAAAGATTACTTTAAAGTTTTAAAACAATCTTCTTTCTTCAGAGACAACACTGGAGAGAAGCTGAACCATTTAATTTCCAGGTTTTCTTCAGATACACATAACTCTTTTATGTTGGTTGGTAAGATGCTTGTAAATATTTTAAGTTGTAAATATAATTGTGAACTTAAGATTGTATCTAGCAAAAAAAAAAGATTGTCTCTAGAGTCAATAAATCATTTTCAATCCAATTTAAATCTTTTTATCTTCCCTAGATCAATCAAGAAAATTGAAGTTTGGCCTGAACCTGAAAAAAAATTATATTAATATAAAATTGTATATTCATATCACATCTACCTGTCCTATAATGTGTCAATTTTACTGACAAATCTGTTTATGTTTTATACACATTTGTGTTTATGTTACTTATAAGTTGTGTATTAGCACACACATTCTGGCAATACTTCTTATGTGATATAAAGATTATGAAAATCAGAATGGTAAATAAACCCACTTAAGTCACTACATAGAGTTAACATTATGGGAAAATTGCAGTGATATTCATAAATTCAAGTTTTCTTCCTAAAAATAATCATCCTATACTATATAAAAAAAAACACTGGCCCCAACCAAAAGATTATATACCGTGTAAGAATGCCAAATACAGTTCACATAAAGCAATTGCAGTAAAAGCTGTGAGTTTTACTGCTCCTTGGGGAATACTTTACACATTTAATGTTCCTATATGAAAGAAACTTGTACTAAAAAACCAATGCCTTCTCTATGCAAATGGAGAATGTGGACTACCTGAGGAAAGCATAAAAATGCAGCGCAATTACTATATAAACCCAGTCAAATAATTTTAAAAGTCAGACTGAAGTGGGGGTGGAGAAGTAAAATAAAAGGCTTCTCATTCTTTAACTGGTTCTCCTTTGCATTTTCTTCCTTGAGTATAATCTGATTCAGAGCAGGAACATACAGTACAGTTAGCATTCAACTTTAATTGCAATGAGGTGACAACATACTGGGTAATGAGTTGTTTATGAGTTGTAGATGTGTTTACAATGAGTTGACAATGTGTTGGATAAAGTGTTCTTCTAAAGTTGTAGATCTATTTACAGTGAGCTGGTGGGGGATGTTCATTAGTTGTCGATTTGTTTGTTTACATTGTTTTCGATTTGCAATTGCTATGAAACAAATTGCACACTGATGGAGGATGATTGTTTGTGCACCTTAATGATTTACTATAGTAGCTTGTCTGAAAAAATACTTAACTCTGCCTCATCTGTCAGTTTCCACTGTAAAAGCTTCTAGTCACAATAGTTTTATTAGCAAAGCATGGACCATTTGTAAGAACATTATGCATTTAGGAAATTTCAGGACTTTGCTATTCAGCCCATTGTGTTTGGGTGAGCAGACCTGAACTGAATTCTTTCTGCTTAGTACAAATTTATATCTTTAAGTCATAAAATGATTAATAGTTCTCAAATTTCCAGCTACAAAAAAAAAAAAATTCTACAAGTCCTTTGTAACTCAAGGTGCTGCCAATTTTCAACCTTATCTTTGACCTGCTAAGTTTTGTGAAAAAGCTTTTTAAAACAATGAGACAAATTTACAATTAGAAAGTAATTTTATAAAATAGATACTAACATATTGGAAGACAAAGGAGCAGTTTGGGCCCTGGGTTTGAAAACTCACATGTCAGTTCAATCTATAGTAATTTGTATTATTTCTGTATCTTGGATATTTAATAGTTTTTAATGATACAAGGGAAGAAATGAAAAAAAAAAAAAAGAAACAACTCCACTCACATATTCACCACCTCAAAATTCACTCTGTGTGAACTAATATATATCAATATAATTTGTATGTATTCACTAAAGAGAGCAACTTTACTTGTACACTGTGCCTCATTCATTGATACTGCGTTAATACATCATGTTAAGTAAAATCCTTGTGCAATAATTTGACTGCAAAACTTTATGAGTCAGGCTTCATGGTCTATGCCTAAAGAAACTGTGATCTTCAAAGCATGAATAATTAGTTGAAATCTTGGAATAAGAAGAGGGGAGGATAACTTAAAGGAAAGGACATGAGATGTCATTAAAACCAAAATAGAACCTAAAAACTGGTAAATCATATTAATTTCATATTTCCAATTGCTTATGTGCTCTGATTTAAACCTGGTGTTATCATCAATTTCTATTTTACTTCATTTTTTAGCCAAAGATAAAATCCCCAAACAAAAACCAATACTTTCTTTTAGTCAACTTGTCATAACTAGTAGATATGACTTATTTATCAAAATGCATTTGCCTCTATTTTAGGTTCCTGACTTACAGAAGAATAAGAAAAATTTGAGGAATTCCTTCAAAATTAGTGTTCTTACATTCAGAAGCATTCTGAACAGAAAGACTTCTGTAAAGTCTGGTTGTTATGCTTATCCCCAAGGAAGAACTTTGTCCCCTGTCTAATGTCAACTTGATAGGCATAGTTTCCCATGCCTAAGGAGAAACAGGAAGATATTTTAATTGTCTAAAATATTTACATTAATAGATACACTGAACAACTATTTCTAAAGATTATCATCCAAGAACTCTCCTTTTGAAGGTTTTGTAGGGACTTTCATTTATTAATATGGATAGTGCCAAAGAAAACAAAAAAGAAATTACATTTTCCTGTCTTGATGTGCCATTTACCACTTTGAGCTGGAAAAAATAAGTTCTTAGTGTTTTCCAACATGCTGACCCTCAAACAAATCTGTCATTGGGGTATGAAAAAAAGGCACTTGATGAAGTACTGAGATGTTGCTTCCAGAGAGTCACGTTAGCATATTCATGTTGGAAAGAATTTCATCTTGGAGGTTTCTGTTCATCTAACCAGATACTTTGCAAGTAAAAACGCATGGAATTTAAACCAGCTTTTCACATGGCCATTTTTTATGGCAGACCATTTCAGGAGTGTAACAGGGGTAGACATCTATAAATGTATAATGTGATGGATTCAATTGTAATGCAGCCTGGATACATACGGAGGTACTGTGTGCCCTTCAGTGCAAATCCATTTTTATGTCAAAAGAAATCCATTGAAATTAATAGGACATTATCCAAGCAGTAAGTAACTGTATACACAATGCAAAAAATTCTAGCAGGAAGATACATTTCCTTTAAGTAATGTGAAAAATAATCATGGTAAGAAATGGTATGGTAAATTAGTAAGCTAAGAAATGGTAAAATTTGTAATGTTTTTAAAAGAAAATAAGTGGATGAATAAGATTTTAAATTTATTAAAATAATGTCTACTAGCAAAATAAACTGCATCATTTTCTAAAACCTCATTCTTTTAGACACAGGAACATGGCTACTTTAAGGTTTTAGTAAATATCTATATCATTGTACATATTTCAAATTCATAATACAGTTTAATTTGCTGATTGAGAAATTATTTCATTTATTCATTCAAGAAATATTCTAGAGTCCTTCCATATACCAAAAGCCCAAGTTAAGCAGTGAAGAGCATAATAAACACCACAGATACAATCATTGTGGTCATTGCGTTAAAGGGTGAACTTTCCAGTCTTTGAATCTGTAACTTTAAAACTTTCCCCTGTAGCATTATTTTTAAATATTGAATTACTCTTTCTGAGTCTCTTGACTACTTTCATACTCTATCTTTTTGTGCCCACAGCCTCTTAAAAAATGTTAACATGCTTTCACACTTTTGTTCTTAAAATAATTTTTTCATTTCTAGTTTTACTGTTGCATGTGCTCAGTTTTCCTTTTTCCCAACCCAAGAATCATTTTCTGTCCACACAGAGGATAAAAGTTCAGCCCTCAGCATATAATCAATACATATTCATTCTTCTACCTCATCATCAATATGGAATACTGCTCTCTTCGTTCTTCATGTGCTATCCCATGGAAAACCATTTAGGAGAGTTTGGAACTGGGATTGTAGTTACATATAATCAAGAGTGCTTTTTCTTTGCTGTTAGTACTAGGTCATGGTAGCCACTACCCTTGTAGATAGCTGTAGGATAACCAGATCCAGGAATCAATTAATTAGGAGAATCTGACAAATGGTATCCATCTATCAGCAGGTGCTCAAAAAAGATAATCGTGCATGTAGGAGACAATTTGAGTGACTCCCCTTGAATGCAGAGCAACTGTCGTGACTTTGATTATATCAAGACTTATTTCCATATACTGATACATACAGTGCTGACTATGATACTTCCTTCTGTCTTCAATTGGCTGTAAGTATTGCAAATAAGGCTAGCTGAGGTACTGGTATGTAATCTCTAAAGCCATCAGACAGTCTCCTGTTTCCTCACATAGTGCTCTCTGTAAAAGATATGATCACAGTGGGATGGTAGAGCCAGTCAGCTCCAGAAATGTCAACTGGGTATGAGCCTCTAGATAAAGAGGCTGTGATTACCCAAGGCACAAAAGTTTACATATCAGAAACTGAAGCAACAGCCTCCAAAAACAATTCAGTTGCTACCTTAATTGAATTATGCATGTCATTATCCCTGCATTTTGCAAAGATGCTTTTCTCCCCACCTGGCCAGGCAGCTCAGGTTACTTATGTAATTCCCGCCATCCTCACTGTCACTCATCCTCGAGCCACCCCTGGGAGAGGCCTTGGATCAGGGCCTTTGTCTGCACATCCTCATGGGGTTTGGACTTAGGATCCCTTGGCTGCCCTTAACTTTGAATATGTCTTGGTGTCTTTACTCTTGTCATGGGTTGCACTGGAGGTGGTAGATTGAAATTAATTTGCCAAGATTCCAGTAACATCTCAATGGAATTATAAATATAATTTTTTGGATTGTCAAGAGAACAGAGAAAGAGATTGTAATACTTGGATTACCGTACTCAATGTTTGGGATTACAATACATGCAGACATATAATAGTGGGAAAGGCCAGTACCTGTATCAGGTATAGTGCAGCTTCTTATGGCATTAGAAAGGGATATGCATAACCATGAAACCCATCAAGAAATCCAAGGCAAATGAAGAAAATCACAAAACATGAATTGGAATAAACAAGAAAGAGAGTGCAAGACCCAAATTCTGAAGAAGCAGTCAAGGAAAAGATAAGTTCTCCCAATGTAGACTGATAAGGTACCCAGTGTATCAGAGCAAGTGGAGCATAGGAAAAGAGGGACAGTCAGGGTTCTGACCATAAAATATAGCTTCTGAGCAGCAGGACAATAGACAATGGTTAAAAGTTAAAGAAACACTTTTCTTAAATAAATTATACAAGTCAGTGGGCAAAGGTAGAAGAAAGAACCTCGCTTCCTTCCTCAAGGCTGAGTGTGGGCTTTTCTCTAGGACACATGAGGTGACCACCACTTGGGTCTCACAGGGGTGAGGCTTTCACTGATGGTTCCAGCCTTGACTTCTCCACTGACTTCTAGAGCAGATGCATTGAAATGAAGAGACTCGATGGAAACATATTCCAGCCTTGTTGACCTCCTGCAATTTGCCTGACCTACGATCTATCTTCTGCTGTTTTTGGTAGGGAGATTGCCTTCTGAAACCATTAAGCTATAAAATGTGTGGAACAAAATGTCAGATCTTTATTTACAATCAGTAAGAAATGATACTGTACTAATAAAGAATAAACTAGGTGTAGCCTTCCATCTGTGAAATAGTTGTGTCACTTGCACACCTGTGATTGTCGCCCACTGACTGAATAATGGAACCGCTAATTGGTGCCCAGAAAAGCCTTGGTCGTACTCTACTCATGCACAGAGCCATGTGTTCACGCCAACACTCAGACTTCTTTAATAAGGCTGTAAAAGAACTTTATGTGGCACTTCATAAGCTACCTAGGGCAATTGAAAGAAAGAATTATCTGCTCATAATAAAATGATGATGCTGTACTCACCCCAAAAAAGGTCACTAGCAGGACACAATGTGAAAGGTCAGGTCATTTGAGTCAGGCTAGGCAAAACGTCAATGATGAATCACAGTGGAACATAGCCAAATTTCTGTGTGTGTGTGTGTGTGTGTGTGTGTGTGTGTGTGTGTGTGTGTGTTAAAGTTATGTGAGGAATAGAAGTGATTTTCTTACTGAATGACAATTTGGTAAGTTCACTTTGAATAGAGGAAGGGAGGCAGGACCTAGTTCAAATTTCCCGACTATCAGAACAACTGTTTGTGGCACATAATAGTGGTTTTCAAGGGTATCCTCAAGAATTACTTGGAGATCATATGAAAATAGGTGGGACTCAGCAATGCCTTCAATGATTCTGAGTTAGTTCATCTGGACTTCGAGTATGAACATTTTTTTAAAAACACTCTATGGTGTGGATCACTGTCTAAGACATGGATTCCACAGTCTTGCAGACTTATTTGCCTTCCATTCATGAGCAGTGCAGTGCATTCTTCTCTCTGTGATATGAAGAAATTTCCTGAAAGCCTCCCTAGTGGGTATTGGAAGAGAAAGTCTCTATACATTCTTTCTTAAGAAGGAAGCCACCCGGAAGCACAGAGTTCTTCACAAGTGAGTCAACTGTCTACTTCCTTGCTGAAAATACACTGAGACTTCAAGTAGTAACACATCTGCATTAGGGGCAAAATGACTGCATTGTCTTATCCTTGCAATAATAGAAACCACAACAAGTAGAACGAAAAGTAATTTTATTGTAAGAGAGGAGATACCTAGAAGTGGAGTGGCCTATTTATTTGAATTTTCCTATACCCTTTAAATATCAGCTTTTTCAATGCTACTTTTCAGAGACAGTGACCTTTTAAAAAGTGAAAAGGCACCAAAATGCTACACACTATATTGAAGCAGTTTATCAAAATGTCACCCAACAGTTGATGCCAATTGCTAAAGAGATATTGTGTTTCCTTACTTAATTGGCTAGCTTGCCTAATTATGGCTGTCTTTGGATATCTATTGATAGGTTTTCTAGAGGAAAAAGAAAATACTATCTAAGGCACTTACACATCAATACATAAAAATGGGACAGAAAATAAGAGAACACTCCCCAATAAGAGTTACTCTCAGTTAATAAAATTTACTTGCTTACAAAGGTCCCTAACATACAGAAAGCCTTCTGTAACATATCCAACACAAACCTGGATAATTGCCAATTACCCAAGCTGTTGTACTGTCCAAAAGTTACCTTGGCATACAGCTCAGCAGAAAAATAGGAAGTGCCCTGGAAATGACTCATACAATGTGAACCCCACATGACAGAGTCAGGGAGCTTTGGATGAACTATAAAGGGTTTTCATTATTTAGGTCTAAGAAAGCAAAGGAAACAGAAATATGTACAATAATGTGGCAAGGGAACCAGGAAATTCATAAGAAGGCTTAATCTGCAGATTTAATTTAAAATATTAGGCTCCTTTCAAACCGTGATATTAACAATGTGATCCTGGTTATAGTAGCAACCAGTTAGAGGTCAGATAGAGTAGTGCGTCAGACACCTCAAGGTTTTTAGACAAAAGGCTTCTGATGAGTCCTTTCCCTTAAACTTTCCTTTTTATTCTCTTATGTGGACATGAAGGGTAAAACAACACATTCTGCATTAGTGGAGAAGCTGCCCGGTGTCACTTACTCAAATACTTTATTAATCTTATGTATTACCCCTACAACTAAAGCTATAGATAATTAAGTGGGCCTTGACCCATTCATGCTCTTCAAGAATGCTAGTGAAGAAATTCCAAACCACAGGAAATTAAACAGGATGACACTAAAACTCACTGCCTGGGTGTTATCAAGAAAGTATCGCTCAGCTTTGGGTATCACAGGTTGTATCAGTGATTAGAAAATACTCGTAGGTCCTATGCATTGTATTCACTAGGTTTGGAGAGCTGCTAGAATCATTTCAATTCAGTGTTCTTGGAGAAGAAGTCTGGGTATGTCTAATTTGAGTTATCTAAGTGGCTCCCAGGAGGTTTATACTCAGAGCTTGTGAGTATGATTGTGCATGGTGTGCACTGCTCCAATTCAGGAGCTAAGATGCATGTAGGCTACCTTCTGATTGATGCCATATTGAGCTGAACAACCACAGCAACCTGATATATTTCACTTCTAAGACATCTGTAGTATAGAAACCCAAGAGGAAATCAAATGGGATAAACAAAGCCAGTTAAAATTATTTAGGATGCTAAACTAACTACGCTGGGGGGAAAAAATCTGCTGTGCACATCCTGAGAGACTGGAAGAGCAACGCTCAAGCCTAAACCACTGCACGGTCTGTCATAGCGTCTTTCATTTGAAAGGTGTAACAGACCTAGAACTTTCGGTGTGCCTTTTGTCTAAAACTGCCTGAAAATGACACATGATATTTGGAGTTCGCCACTTTATTTCAACTTTGAAATGTTTCTATCTCATTTCCCCATAAGAATAGCTCCACTTAGGTTGCACTGAAAGTAAGAGACATGTTATTTATTATCAGTCAACTCATAAAGTTTTAAGAGGTTTATAGATCCTATTATAATGAGATGATCATTTACATTCTTCACCTTCATTCTGTCCATGCTACTATCACATTTCCAATGCATGGTTGGAATGCGTTTTTGTGGACACTTGATAGAAAGGCCTATTCCTCTCTTAACTTCTGTTTGCTGCCACACTGACTATTCGAATCCAGTATTTGCTGTTGCGACCATGATGGCCTGCACCGTTTTTTCAGCTTCACTCTGCCCAAGTGGGAACAAATGCCTTTAGCTTACACTGCACTTAGAAGCAGATTGATAGTGGGGTTTTCTGGTCCTCTCTGGTTGTTTGCAAGACTTCAAACTCTTTCCTTCCACAAACGCAATGAATACACTAGCAAAAGCTGTCAACATTAACATTCTGGGTCTCTGAATTATAATTTAAAAATTACCACAACAAGAGGAATGCTTACTGAAGAAAGAACAGCTAAACTTTAGAAGAACTTCGCTATATTTAACTTGCTCTGCTACTATCCATGACTTCTTAGTTTCGCAATACTGATGGCAAGTTTTGGTGCAAATCAGTGATATCAGAAGTAAAATAGATCTCAAAGGACCCATACTGAGCCATTTTCAAAAGTAGCAAGAGAGAAATAACATGCCATGTACAAGAAATCCCTGGTAAGATTAGTAGACAATTTCTCATCAGAAAATATGAAAGCTAAAAAATGGGATGATATCAACCAAGAATTATATATTCACCAATAAATATCCCTCAGAGATGAAAGTTAAATTAAGATATTGCCAGGTAAAGAAAAACTGAAGGCCTTAACTGCTAGTTGAGCTTTCCTTTAAGAAATACTAAAGTGTTCTCAGACTGAAGTCAAAGTCTAAGGGACAGTGAACTAAACCATATGGAGACATAAAAGACAACAGTAAAGATAAATAGATAGGTAAATATAAAGGGCATTATATTTTTGCATTTTGGACTCGTAACACTTATTTCTGTTTCTAGATGATTTAAAAGAAGCATGAATCGAATAATTATGATCTGTATTAAGGAATGTATAGAGTATAGAAATATAATTTGTTATGATAGTAACACAGGGTAGAAGCAAAGCTGTGCAGGCATAATGGTTTTTTAGACTTTTAAAAATAAATTTGATGTAACTTCAAGTTAGATTATTGTAAATTAATATGACATTTGTATTCCCAACAGTAATCACAAAAACAGCTAAAATGTTCCAATAAAAATGAGGGAAAGGGAATTATTATTGCATGCTAAAGTCAATTAGGTACAAATGAGGAAGTGATAGAATTGAAAAATAAATAAAACAAACAGCAAAATGGCAAAAATAGGTTCTTCCTTAGCAGTAATTATATTAAATGTAAATGATTTAAGATCTCCAGTTGAAAGACAAAAGATTGGAAAAATGGATAAAACCATGATCTACACATGCAGTCTATAATATATTCAGATTAAACTTAAAGAAGTAAAAGTTTAATATTGAAATGATGGAGAGGCACAACAGCCAAAACTTACTCCAGTTGTTCTGCTGTCCCATTATGTAGTAGGTGTTTTTTTGTTTGTTTGTTTGTTTTCATACAAGTCAGACATTTGGACAGAAATAATGCAAATGTCCATCAACTAATTAGTAGATAAAAACAAAATATTGTGTATCTACTTAATGACATGTTACTCAGACATAAATAGGAAAGAAATACTGATAATGGAAAAATATGAATAAGCCCTGAAAATATTATACTAAATATTTACAAAATTTGAAAATCACATGTGATACTATTTAAATGAAATATACAGAGGCATATTCATACAGATAGAAAGCAGATTAGTGGTTACTAAGAGTTTGAAATATAGAAAAGAACTAATTTCTTAAGAGTGTGGAATTTCATTTTAGATTGGTAAAATTATTCTGAAACAATTGTGATGATTGAGTAACGCCATTGCTATACCAAAAACTACTACATTGCACCTTTTCCTAACCCTGCTAGGCAAGTGTTAAAACTTTATCAAGAAAGACAGATGAAGAGTTCAAGTCTCAAGTAATGGAGAATTCAGAGAAAAAGGGGAAATGGTCAGGACATACAGAATATCCTTTTGTAAACTCAGAAACCTGTTCACTAAAGCTCTATTCAATCAAGATGTCATGAATCAAAGTTCTGTGAGTCCCAAGAATTTCATTTTAATCCTGCAATGCTGGACCGAGATTAGAACTCAACAGACAAATTAAGTGCTGAGTTAGACAGGATCGAACTGTTTGGACACAGAAATAATCTCTTTTTCTGAGATGTTTTCCTATCAAGAAAATATTCATAATGATCTTTGCATATTTTTATTCATGAGCCACAGTTGGTACCCACCTGCGATTCTGGCAATGTCTCCATCATTCTTAATGATGCAACTGAAGGGAAACATTTACTTTGTAGAAATCTGTAGTTGACCTCTCCTCGATGCTCTGCTTCCTAAAAGTGTGTCTATGAGGCAGTGGTGTCACTCCAGGGGATTTAATGAAAATATCTGATGAAGTAAAATTTAAAATTACTCCTGTTCAGTCCTCTTCTCTGATCATTTCCTGTCCAGGCATCCTGCTTCATCTTTTGTGGCTATTGTTATCATTATAAATCCAGCTTCTGTAATCCTTCCTGGGTCCTGTCTCATATACAGAGTTCATAAACCAACTATCCTGTTTTCATATCTATTTGGGGGAAAGCAGGAATACAAATAACCCAAAGGTCATTTGCCTTCAGGTTGAGAATGCAACATTACTTTGCTAAAGCAGAGTTACCACTTAATTTTATTTTACTTAGGAGCATGTAACCATTATTATTGTCTGAAAAACCTAAGCTGGAAAGTGGGGCAGTAGAACAAGTGGATCTTTGCTCTGGTAGGAGGCAGAATGGACTAATCTTATACTAACAATTTCTTATTGTTAAACCACTCTCCTCTGTAAATAAAGGCAATAGACTTTCCATTCTAAAATATCACACATAGGACATGACCGAGGAATAGGACCACATGTGCTTCCCAACTGCTGAAGAGACAATCACATACATATTATCCTGTGACCTCCAAATAACCTTGTCCTAAACTGAATACAGCAATTTCCCTTAGAAGCTACTGACAGCCTTAATTACCTAAAACTTGTCTAAACAGCAGGTCACATCCAATCTTTTCCCTCTTCAGTAATCAGTTTTGAGGAGGCTTCCCTTTGCTCAGCTGAACTTGAGTTCAGAGTCAACAAATGTCAAACAATGAAACATAAACGAATCAACAATATAAATGTATTAGAACATTCATCTGTGGAAATTTGGGCAGATTCCCAAAAAGGGAAATGTAAATGATAGTATTTTACAAGTAAATGATACGAAGTGA
Organism: Cuniculus paca; assembly: GCA_004365215.1. Lineage (NCBI taxonomy): Eukaryota > Metazoa > Chordata > Mammalia > Rodentia > Cuniculidae > Cuniculus > Cuniculus paca. The sequence goes on along the minus strand of RJWT010003642.1, from coordinate 23,158 downwards.
TTAGTAGTCTTGGAAATGTGATGATACATCTATATGGTTAAGAAATAAAAATCAAAAAGTAAGAATTAGATGTTAACTTTCCATCACCCAAGGACATAATCTTCATGAGCTTCTCTATTCTACTTAGTGTCTTGTCTTTGGTAGCTGGAGCAGCGTTTGACATTTAAAACCTGTGTTTGACTGGCTGAATAAATGAATGAACTGTTGTCTGGTGAGAACTCACCAGTGTTGTTGGCCCAGATATAACAAAGCTATAAAAGATGACAATCTCTCTAACAGCAGAAATTGAGAACCTAGTGGTGGGTTCTATTGCGAGTTGGAGAGAGCATGTGTCATTTCAAGGAAACAACTGCTTCCTGGCTCAAGATAAATGAATAACTGTTATTTTCCAAACAGAGATATAGTGTTACCAGATTTTCTGAATTTTCAGTAAGATTAGAAAACTGTTATTATGAGATAGAGACAAAATGTAAAAAATGCAAATTTTGGTTCCAAACTGAAGAATGTTAAGTCCATAACAAATTTTAAAATCATTCAAATATTTTAGAGTACATAGAGGAAATCCAAACTAAAGAACATACTCTGTAGTATTCCTCTAGTAATTCTACTTGAGCATAGAAACACAACTTTGGTCCAATCCTCTAAAACTCTCACTATATGATTAAAGCCTAAACTGACTTCTAAGGTATCAAAGGCTTGGATTGAGGTATTTCCTTAGAAAATCCTTAAATTAGGTAAAATTCTCATGCCTCTTCCTCACTTACGGTTCTATAAGGCCAAGTAGTCTCACATTCAGGCTTGTCAGCATACTCAAAGTAAGACAAGTTCTCAAAGATTGACTCATAAAAGTCAAACCCTTTAGAGATGGATGTTAAAGTTAAAATGAAAGTTAATTCTTTTATAATGAGGGAAACACACTTAAATACACACACACACACACACACAAGCATGGATCAGAATATGATTCTTTGTACCCTATGATTCACTGTCACAGTTCAGAAGAAATCTTAAAAGCAGTCAGTAGGTGACCATGGGGTGTATATTACCCTGGGCCCCCATAAAGATGCACATGGCACATATAAAGTATACAGAGTTCAAACTACTAGGCATGGTTGCACACAATTATAACCTAAACATTCTGGGAAGCTGAAGCAGGAAGAATACAAGTTCAAGCTCAGACCTAGCAACTGAGTGACTTAGAAACATCTTGTCTCAAACTAAAAAAAGTAAAAGGATCTGGAGATGGAAATCACATGAAGGCCCTATGTTCAATCCATAATATAGGGGAAAATTGCAGTTGAAGGTCTGTTTAGACAGGTACTATTATGGGTTGGACCCTAAGTGAAACCCAAGGGGAGTAAGCTAACATCTTGGTCACCACCCAGTGGAGGGATGCTGTGGAACCTGTAGGAGAGAGGTGTAGAAGAAACAAACCAAGTCACTGGGAGCGTACTCTTGAAGAACATACTAGAATTGTGGTCTCTGTCTCTGTCTCTCTCTGTCTCTCTGTTTCTCTCTCTCCCTTCTTTTCTCTCTCCCTTTCTCTCTTGGCCACCATGAGGTGAGCAGCTTGTCTGTCATACTCTCAAGCCATGATATACTATGCTGCCTGAGGCCCAAAGCAATAGCACCAGGAGACCATTGACTGAAATATTTAAAGATAATTATTCTCCCAGCAATAACAACTAGCACAAGTATTGTCAAGCTTTAGGAATGTAGATAGAATGAAAAAGAACTCACATTGTCTCAACACAATGGAAAGTATTTCCAATACTTGATGTGAAAGACTAGGGGTCATAGCTGTGATCAGACTGTGGAGAAAGTTGGAGTCTTGGACGCTAGGCTACCTTCCCCAACCAGTGTCTTTAGATAGGGGAGAAACATCCTGACCTCTTGTTTTTCCCAGTAGGCTCCTGCTGGTACACCCTCATCCCTAGGTCTGACATCCAGTCTTAGGAGCACAGAGAAAGGCAGAGAAGGTGGAGACTGGATCTAGAAGAGCAGATGGGGAAGCACGTCAGAGCCATGAAAGTTAAAACTGATAGCATCAATGCCAAGAATGATGCTTCCCTTGGAAGGATCCTTCAGAGTCCTTTGATAGTGGTTACAAAAGTTCATATTCTTCAACCCATCACTTTAAAAATTCTTCAGGTCAACCCATTTCTGCTAACACCTTTCTTTAGGCAAGACTAACAGTTGATTCTTTTCTGGTTTCTAAATTCATTGTATTTCTGGGATAACATTGAGGTTGTACTCAACACTTAATTCATGTTTAAGTATTTTCAAAGCTTCTCAGTCCCATGGAGCAGTCTCGTAGGTGATTTTCTGCAGCTAGCTAAGAGAAATATTTGAGATTATCTCATTTAACACTCAGATGTCTACATTCCTACGTGCTTGCATGGAGGAAGTGCTCACTACAGTTTTTCAAATGTTTTTCCTGTTATTTTGCTATTCTTAAAAACCTTTGTCACTATTTAAAAATATGGCGTAGTATAGTTCAGTCAACAATAGTGTAAATGAAAAGAGCAGGCAAACCTGTGTTTGTGGGAGAAAACTAGAAATGCTAAGTTAAAGTTTACAAATTCTGGTAAAGCTACACATTATGTAAAACAGTGCAAACCAAAGATGGAACTGGGATTAAATGCAAAAGAGAGTTGGATTTGGGGTGAGAAAACACATTATCCAAGAAGAAAAAGAAATTTTGGTATGCAAAAGAAACTTACAAATTGTTTGCAAATTTTAAACGGTACAAAACCTACTTGAAAGAGGGTACAGTAACAATTTGACAATGCCAGACTTAGTGATTTATATTTGATATTATAAGAATGAAGAAGTCCACAGAACAGGGCAGTTTCAGGAAGCCTTTTTAAAGTTACAAGTTATGCTTCTGTTCATTTCCATGTACAGTGATTAAAGCTTAACAAGTGATGGGAGTGTGAAGTGGGACAGGTACGGACTTCTGTCGTGTTTAGTGTACAGATAATGTTAACAGTTAAATAAGAGAAAATAAATGTATGGTTTCTAGAAAAATTTAAAAGACTACAACTTGAAAAATAATGTGAAACTAAGAAGGAATGGCAAATTATAGTGGGAAACTTTAGTGTTTAACATGTTCACCTTTAGATTTTGGTATTTAATCTAAATGAACTTTCCAGTAGATAGCTGAAGCTTCATAACTGCAAAAGGATATGTTATCAAGCAGAAAGTAGACAAAATAAAGTTGGTAAAATGTTTCTTCTGAGTAGATGAATTTCCTAAAACAAAAAAGAGAAGGAATTCCCTTAGTATGCTTAGTAGTTACTAACACTCAAAGCAAAGAGTAATTAGAGAAGAGCGGTTGAAGAATTAAATAAAGAGAATGGTATATCATGATAGTCAGGAGTGGAGTATAATGTCAAGTTCCCAGTAGAAAAAAATTCATTAGTTCCCAAACAACATAAATGTAATATAAACTTGCATTTTTGAAGACTCTCTTCTGTTTCTTATACTAAATACAACAATAAGATTTACTAAATGGGCTCCATACAAGTAGAAGAATAATTTCTTTTCAGTAATTACTTGGATGATAAATCTGTCAATCCCATATTCAATATGATTTTCCATTGCAAAGTCTATATAAGCAATTAAATTCTCATGGGTCCTGATAAGACAAATGCATTTGCTTTTTTCTAGATACATTATTTTAAAAATGATGTTATAATTTGAAGGTTTTTAATGTAATTAATGATCATAATTATGAAAGCTATAATGCTGGATAATTTCTTTTGCTGTGGTGTTTATATTGAATACCTCATATATTTTTGTTTTTACTAAAGAAATTTGGGCTATGATTTGAGTATGTACAAAACTGAGACAGGAGTGTCAGTGTGTGCACCTGTGTGTGTTACATCGTAAAGTGAAATATGTTAAAGTTTCTTTTATTGGAAAAAGGTCTTGAACATAAGCAATTGAGATACTTTTACAAATATTTATCGAAAGAATGTTTCCTATTAATATTTTTGGTGTGTATGATTCTGTGTGTGTGTTTTAAGGAGAAGGTGTTTCTTCATAAGGTTTCCCAGAACTGCATTGCCATAAATAGTAGTACAGATGTAAATAGGATCAAGCTTCACTTTGAGAACATCAAAGACCATATCAGGAAACTAAGTGATGTCAGATTATTATTTGGTGTACTAAATAAATACCCATTGTAAAGTATATTGCATTGATAGGAGTTACTGTTTCAATGAAAGCAGCATGGGAAAGTTAGTGAATACATTATATTCAATATGGAAAATAGTTTAAACACAAGACTGGAATACAATTTGTTTCTAGTTGGGTTAAACTATGGGTAGGTGTACATACCCAAATATCAGTTACACAGTTATGAGGGCGAGCCCGGTTACACGTTTGTGCATTTATTAGCTGATAAATGTCCGTCTTCCCTGTCACTTAAAAATGGTTTAGGAAATTTACAACCCTGGTTACTAAGAAGAGTTTTATGTATGATACTTTTTTCGTTTTATTTTTTACAATTTATAATCATAGTTCCAATTCTTTATCTAAAGTGATATATTTATTTGGCAGATACTCACATTCTTCCTTACATAACAGCATTGATAGTGTTTTCTTTACATTTTGTAAAATTCAAAACTAAAACACAGTTAAAAAGAAACAAATTTAGCATGTAGAAAACTCAGCAGTTACATGTTTTTTCGGTTTTGAAGATTTTGTATTTAAATAAAATCTTTAAAATTATAATTGATTTCTAACACGGTATGTTCAGGTTTTATTGCTATTTTCCATTTTTATTTGTGCTGCCTACATGAAATCAGCAATTTTTATTTATAAAGATAAATTGATATTTGCTGCTAGGAATGTACATTGAAATGGCTACTTTAAAGCAACATGGCAAAATATCAAGGATCTTTACTAAAGTTAATTCTCTTTGACCCTGGAAATCTAATTCTTCTAGAATTATAAGGAAATAACCCTCAACGGTTAGTTTCAAGGAAGTAATTCTCAATATGTAAAATGCTTTATAGGCAGATGTTTATTATAGCTCCACCATTTTGAGAAACTTCAGAGGCAGCACAAATTATCAATAGGAGAGTGATTAGGATAATAGGTTTACATATATTATTATCACTACGAGCTGGAATACTATGCAGTAGATTGAAAATGCTATTTCTTAATATTAAATGATAAGAACAATTTAAATAGCACCAAACTTAATATCACAATTTATACTTCCTGAAGAATTCGATGAGTTACAAATGAATGGACTGTAGTCATCTGGTACATATTATTGTTTCTATGTTTTTCTTATATGAGTAGAATTAGGATAAATAAACACTGATTTGGTTCATGACAGTTGGGGACAACACACAAAATAAGACTTGCATAAAAGGAAGAAAAACTGTCCAGTACATTACATTCCTCCGACTCTAATACAATTTTGGAACTTATTTTAATTGCTGTCATTGAATTTGCAAAGCATGAAGTTTTATATACATTTCATAATTAATAAAGTGAAAGACCATCAATGACAGCAATGAAATGTTAAAAGAAAAATATTTTTAAGTTTTCCAAGAGATTTTCAAAATATCTTTCATACATATTTGTCTATAAAATAGGCAGCTAGTTAAATAATCAACTTTAGACATAAAATTGATGACAAACTGAAATGCTACTTCAATTGAATATACTTGAGCTTCACCACTGTATTCTGAGCTTCAGAATGGGAGGGTAGATTTAGTTGGTGTAAGAGATGTGGCAAAAGAAATTATCAGGAGAGTGAAAAGACAGCCTACAGAGTGGGAAAGAAATTTAGCCAGCTGTCCCTCAGACAAAGGACTTAAAATATCTAGAACATATAAAGAATCGAAAATAACATATTGTCTCTTCAGTGTAAGAAACTGAAAGAGTAAATAAGATCCAAAACCTTCAATAAATATTGTGAAAGTGTAAGAAACTGCTTAAAGGGGAAAAATAACTTGGATAGGGAAAAGGAGAAAAAAAGGAAAGGAAAAGAAAAAAAATATGTATATATGATAGCTAAGATGATTGTACTACTAAGTCTATTAGTTCTTGGAACAGAACTGTTAATATATGATTAGATCAACTGTGCATGTCTATATCTGATAATCTGAGTAACTCTTTTGAAGTTTGAAGATAACTATGCAAAGTAACAACCATTGTTAAGTTCCTATCATCTTATTTTGAAAGCCTATATCGTTATAGTTTTGGGTTTTTTGTTGTTGCTGTTTGTCTCTTTTGTTTCTTATTTTTCTTGTCTTATTTTGTTTTGTTTTTCCCTAGTGGCAAGCACAAGGTCATGAGTTCCATTGGTACCAAAAAGTAAAATAAACAATTGAAAAAATCAGATTCCCCCACCAGATTTAAAGATCCAGTCCAAAAACGGGTATCTGAGATGAATACACATTTCTCAAATGAAGAAATACAAATGGTGGGGCTGGCGATTTAGCTCAGTAGCATAAGTGCCTGCCTGGCAAGCACCAGGTCGTGAGTTTGATCCCAGGAACAACAACAACAAAAAAAATACAAATGGCAAATAAATATGTGAAAAATGTTCAGCATCACTGTCATTCAAGAAATGCAAATTAAAACAATGCTTAGATTCCATCTCACTCCGGAAAGAATGGCAGTCCACAACAAATGCTGGAGGGGCTGCGGAGAGAAAGGAACCCTTCTCCACTGTTGGAGGGAGTGTAAACTGGTACAACCACTGTGGAATTCGGTGTGAAGATTCCTCAGAACACTAGGACTATAGGTTCCATTTGACCTAGCTATTCCTCTTCTGAGTATCTTTCTGGAAGAATTAAAAACACCGTATCACAATATGTACGTCCAAGTTTATAGCAGTACAGTTTGTAATAGTGCAACAGAAAATAGCGCACCCCCACCCCCAGCCAGTGTACTTCAGTATCTCAGTTGCCCAAGTAATAATTCCTATTCCAATTCTGCTTGCTTCTGTCTCCTAAAAACAGCTGGTCACTGTGATGCATATTGTAAGAACCAGCTCCCAGTGGAAAAGTCATTCTACCTCTGTACTTCTTGCTTGCTGATCCCAATATAAGCCTTAGATCACCAGAGATCAGGACCTGATATTTTGGAAATGATCCTGAGCAGTGCCCATCAATGTAAATAAATCTGCCTCCAAATCCTCGGTGTCATTTTGGTGTTTCTGCTTGCTGTTGCAAAAGCTAAATCTTGGAAACATTCCAAATGTCCATCAACGAAGAATGGAAACAAAAGATGTGTTTTTTATACAATGGAGCACTACTGAGCCATAAAAAAGGATAAACTTGAGACATTTATAGCTAAATGAATGCACCTAGAGAACATACTCTTAAGTGAAATAAATCAGACACACATATGTAAATATTGCATTATCTCTCTGGTGTGAGAAAACAAAAGTGTAAATAAGGACCCAAGTGTATAATAGATACTGTGAAAGAGGAAGAAATGGTTTAAAAGAAAGGGGAATTAGGGAGGGGGAGGGGGAAAATGAAGGAAGAGAAAAGAAAAAAAAGGATAAAATGAAAACAAAGCATTGTAAATAAGGAGAGGAAGAGGGGTTGAGGGGAGGGAATTGGGGGAAAAAAGCGAATCAAGATATATCATGTAAGGTACAAATTCCCTATGATGAATATGATCGTTATGTATATCTAAAATCTACAAATAAATTTAATTAAAAAAATGTGATATTCCCTTACACACAGTTCTCCAACAATGACTTTTGAACTCTTTGCGATATTTTTCCTTGTCTATGTCTGTTAAAAGTCCTTATACTTGCTGGATGACACTTGTATCAGCCTGTTGTGAATAACACCTTGTCCAAATGATTCTCACTCTTCTGTGAGAAACATGAACACATTTTGAAAACTGTCAAGTAGTTCATCTAGGGATTCAAACAATGTCTGAATATTCTAGATCCCATCAACATTACATCTACATGGAAATTGAAATGATAAAGTTTCTATCAATAACTTTTCTTTTAATATCAATATTCTGATTCCAAGGCAGTCTCAAACTAATCATGCATATTTCTTTTAATTTGGAATTATCATTAGAGTGACTATATTATTTCAATCAAACCAGAATACTTATGAGAGCTAGATTAAGAACTACTAATAATTATTCAAAAATGACAAACATAAACTGAGAATGTTCCAGGCAAATACAGACATGTGGTCATCTCAATTATAATGCTCAATATGAATGTCTTTGCAGGAATTACTAACACGGTTATTTAAAAAAATTTGATCATATCAGTTAACCTACAATGAAAATGAAATATTGAATGGCTATCATTTTTTAAGCATCATTATGATTTACTTACTATAGTTTGTTGTTATTGTATTGATTATAAGGAATGCTTTATGCCAAAGTTCACCAATAAGGAAACAAAATTGCTCAAATCATGAGAATAAAAGCTCAAAGAAATAATAACATTCTTCAAATTCATCTTGTGTAATGTTTTTAATTTATGGATAAGAAAACTAAAATAGGGGAAGGCAAAGTACATTGACCACTATTGTACATTGAATTACAGAGCTCAAAATATAACACAGGTGCCCTAGTTCTCAGGTAAATCCCATCAAATTGGGCCCACCTATTCTATTACTTAATATCTGTCCTTTGAAAATGATTTTTAGGACAACTGCTTGTTGTAGTAGACCAACATTAGCACTGTAAAATACTAGAAAAGTCATACATAATAAAAGCTGTGAAAAGCATCTGAGTGCTCCTGAAGTAACTAGGACCAGGGGGAGAAAGTGCATGAAGATGGGCAGTGTGAAAAATGAGTACACATTCTGTGGTTATTTATTTCCCTTTAGGGTCATTTGTTGATTCTAGGTACAGGGTAAAAAGCTGAGACTCTTAAGTTTGGTCTAGATACAGAATCACAGATGGGACATAGAGAAAGAAGTCCTTTTAGGGAAAAGCAAAATTGGGTACTAGAGGGGTTAAGATAGTAGTGAAAAGGAAGAATAAGGAGCCAGGGATAAGGAAAACAGTTGGTCTTCCCCTCAAGGTATTTGTTAAGTTCTGCAATTGCAAGAAATATGAGCATATGAAACTAAGCAGAACAACTTTAGTATTCAGAGAGAGATTTGTTTTGCAGTGTTACTGAGAAGAGACCATTTGGGATAGGAGCCCACAAAAAGGGATCCTAGGGAAGATACCAGTTTCTAAAATGAAAATGATTGTAATCTACACTTTAAGAAAAAGGGTAAGCCACACATAGTGCAGATTCCTGTGATCCAAACACTATGAGAGGCCAAGGCAGGAGGACCACAAGCTCAAGCTTGCCTGGGTAATTTAGTGACTCAGTGAGATCCTGCTCATAAAAAAAAAAAATAGAAAGGGTTGGAATGTAGCTCAGTGCAAAGACCCTGGTTTCAATCCCCAGTATTGGAAAACAGACAAACTCCACATGGGAATACTAGAGGAGGCCTGGGGTTTACTAAACCTGCAATCTTGTTAACCTGGTAAGTGCTCGGCTTAATACTTGATTGGTTTAAAGTGATAAACTTTATTCTATTTTCCTAGTAAAGAATGACCTTCTCTGAAAGAAACTATAAGCTGAAGTCCTTATTTTTTTTTTATATTCAATGTCTAGCATTTGCTCAAAAATAATTAGTCATGCTAAGGAAGAGGATTCCAGCCCTACAGACACACACACACACAAAGTTAAAGAAAAACGAAGCCACCAGGTGATCCAGATACTTGAATTATCAGACTTAAAAATAAACATGTTCAAAAGATAAAAAAAGAGATAAAATAGAAGGAAAATGTGTATCATCAGAAAGTTATAACTATAAAATTGAATCAAATTGAAATTTTGGAACTGAAAAATAATGTTGAAATTAAGTATTTAATAGATGGATCTTACAGCACATTAAACACAGCAGAAATGAGAATTGGTGACTTCGTAGAGAAATGAGTAAAAAAACAAGCATATTAATGTGCAAGAAATACAAAAATTTTTAAAAATTCAAGGCAAAAACACATGTAAGACGGAGAAAAAATATCTAATATATTACAAATTTAAGTTCTAGAATAATAAGAGAGAATGGAGCATAAGCAATATCCGAAGATAAAATGGATGAGACTTTTACTGTTAAATTATTTTTAATATTTTAATAGCTATTAATATAAATTAATAAAGTACACAGCAGAAAATTAATCATCCTGGAATGGCAAGCAATAAAATAAAATCCCTTCTTGTTGGACCACAGCCTCTTCCCCAATTTCCTTTCTTCTTATGAGAATGCCTCCATCAGACTACTTTGCCTGGGTGAAACCCAGCTTCACTGTCACCGAGCTGTGGACCCACAACTGTAAAAAGTATACCCTGTGGTGCTATTTTCAAGATCCATACAATCTCCCCTTCTCTTCAGGTACTTAAAATTTTTACTCTTAACATTGCTTTAGTGAATTAATGCACTGGTTTTGAAAGCCCTTGTTAAGGATGCAACAAGAGTAACATGTTAGCCTTTCCACATCCAAAACATGTTAGCTGCTTTAGCGGCTATATTCTTCCATGTCCCTGGTATATGTGCTGCTGAACCAAGCACTCTTTCATGCTTCTGGATTCACTCTCCCCCTTCTCCCCTCTTTTGTGTCTTGGAATATTCAGATTATAGCAACAGCTTCCCACAGCAAAGGTCCTCCACAGTATGGTCCTAAATATGAGCAGCCTTATTTCCCCACACAATTAATGTTCTCTGAACTAAACTAGGTCTATGATTTGCATATTCCATTCTTTCTGTATAGTCTTAGCCATATCTACCCACCATTTACCATCATTTGAAATATTTTTTCTTACCTTGTTGCCTAACTATAATTTTTCCATTTCCTGTTCTCTTTTAAAAGAAATGTAGTCAGTCATAAAACTATGCTGTCTAGGCTAGGGATATAGCTCATGGGTACAGTGCCTGCCTGGCAAGCACGAGGTCATGAGTTTGATTCCCGGTACCAAAACACAAACAAACAAACGACAAAAAAAATTACATATATATATACACACTCTGGAATTATATTACCTGTAGTTTGAACTTTACAAATCAAATGACTATGGTAAGTTCTGTGATGATAGTCAAACTTCAGGGTACCCAGGATGAATGCCCAATATATCCTTGGGAATAGATAAAGGTCAGAAGGTTTTCTGGAGAAAGTAAAGTGCATACTGATCATTATGGATCAAATACAGCTTGTCAAGCAGAGAAGGAAGTAATGGAGGGCGTATCCATCCTTAAGTTGATTCCTCTAGTTTGAGGTATTTGTCATATAGAAAACAAATGACCCCAGTAGCTTACAAAAGTATGAACATCTGCAAGAAACCACTCCAACTTTCTTGTAAGATTTGATCTAAAAAGGAGCAAAACATAATTTTCTGGGGTACTGGAGGCATATGGCAACTGTGACTCAGATGGCTTAGATAATGCCTGCACTCTAACCACTTAATGCCAAAGAGTCATCTCTGCTTGGAACTGTTCTGTTTGTTTTGTTTTGTTTTGTTTCGTTTTGTTGAAAAGCATGATTAAATTGAGGTGTTTCAGTTGGGTATCAGAATAAGATAACAACTAAATAGTGTAGTATTTTAAAATAATGAACTAGTTTATCCAGAATCAGTTGAACAGGAGGGGAAGAAAAGCTGGAAAGTTATTGTGATAGCTATGGACAAGAAATTTTGAAATTCCTTCAACCAGAATGTCTTGGTTACTATTTTTCGTTGTTGAGACAAACACCTGACACCCAAAGTGAAGCAAGGAAAGGTTTATTTAGCTCACAGTTTTTGGAGATTTCAGTCCATAATCAGCTGGCTTCAAGGCAGGGTGGCATGGCACCGGGGCAACACTTCAAGGTAGCAGCCAGAGCAAAAGAGAAAAGGCTAAAACGCAAGCCTCTTCTCTACCCTCAAATTGTACACAGGCCACCCTTCCCACCTTCAGGATGGGTGTAACACTCACAAAATGTCCTTGCCCTCCTTTGCACAGGATGAGGATATTTACCAAGTAAGAACCCTGGTTCCCTGCTGAGTCTCTCAGTTAAACTTCTAAACTTCTCAAGTTGACACAATGTATCAACCATAGCACAGAATTTGGAGAGACTTAAACATGATTTAGAATGTAGGATATTAGAAAGGAAGATCCCAACCAAATTACAAGAAAAGGATGAAGATTAAATTAATGTATGGATTTCTCTTGTGCACCCGACTCCATTTATTGACATGGTTTCTAATCTCCTCTGCCTTGCCCAATGCCCATTTGTTTGATGTCTACAGGCTGTATTTCTTTGCCCTTGGGCTTCTGGCTGAGTTCAACCAATGGGAAAAACTAGCAGGAGGTGTAAGTTTTTGGGGTCTTTCTCCCCAGCACCCTGCCCACTTCAGCACCAATTGTTGGGTTCCTCACTACTTTTTATTTGTTGCAATAATCCTCCCCACACCTCTGGAAGGGATCCTTTCATAAGAATTGTTTCACTCGAATGACTGAAAAAATTCTGTTTTGTATTGCGAGTCAGACTTATGCAATAAAATAGTTATAAACTAAAGATTCATAGAAAGAAAATCAAATTATTATCTAGTGGGTATTTTTTTTACTTTTAAAAATAGTAATACCTTTTTTGAGGACAAAAACCTTAGTAGTCATCTTTGCCAACATTTATTAAGTATAGGGACTACATCTGGATTCGAGGAAACATACTCTAAAGAAGAGTAGATATGGGCAAGGACGTGAACAGTCAGGTGGGAAAAGTAGGCAATAGCCATGCAAAATACACTTTTGCCTACTTCATATATTTTTTCCTTCTGGTTTTGGCTATGAGATTGAGCTGTTGATTGTAGAGTAGATTATGAAAGAGAAAAAGCAGGAGCAGAAAAAATTCTGTTTTGTATTGCGAGTCAGACTTATGCAATAAAATAGTTATAAACTAAAGATTCATTGAAAGAAAATTCATAGAAAGAAAACCCTTTAGCCCAAGGATGTTAGCTTCAGCCATCTGTGAGCTGAGTGATGGCTTGCTGACCACCTAATACTATTAAGACAGTGCCTGGTGGTTCACAAAGCAAAAGATCCAATCTATCTGACACACCTGCCCACCTCACCTCCCATACATTTTTGCCCTGTTAAATATCAAAGATCCATATTACTTGTGCTGTTTTAGCCATTTAGCATTGGGTAGGAACACAGTAGTTGAATAAATTTTCCACAGTGGCCTGCTGTAACTTGTCATGGCTTTCCAGGTCATGGCAGCTTTTTGTCTCTATTTACATTTATCTACATCCTCTACTTTATGGCAACTTCCCGCACATGAGAAACTTATTTAGTAACTCAGACTATGATTATCAAAGGTTCAGGATCCCACTTCCTGTCCCACTCTCAGAGAGGTTTCTTCAGATCAAAGAGCATCTGGGAAGACTAAGACCTCCTCTCGGAAGCAATGCAAACCTCCAGCTAAAACTAGAGTCAACCTGTATCCCTGGAAATGTCCAGGCAATGGATAAACACCTATTTACAGTCTCTCCAACACAGACCTGAAGCTCTAACCACATGTCATGCTCCCAGGAACCGTTGCAACTGTCTCTGAACTCAGAAGGTAGCTGTGGAAGGAAAATCTGTCCAAAAGTGGCTAAATGAAAAGTGTTCCTGAGTCTTCCCTCATCCCCGCCCAGCTACATTCCTAAAGTGGACAGGCATCTTTGTTCCAAACTCTCTAGTGGCTCTATGTGTGTGTATTTCTTTCTCTATGATCAGCATGAATTTGATAAAATCTGAAAACCCTACATAATGTATGCCAAGCACATTCCGATTCATTTGCATATAAATTATCACAGATGACTCTTTATGAAGATTTCGAAAATGCCTCTTAATAAGCATTTTCAAGGCTCTTTTATTTTTCTGTAAACATTCTCTTTATTCCTCAAGTTCTCAAAGGTTTGAATTTGGTCTGAAATGGCAAGCCCAGGAATTTTGAGCAGATCCTGACAGGCCCAAGCTCTCCCAGTCTTACTTTTCATCTGTCAGCGATTGACTCAGAATCCCCTGGCCAGACGGATGAAGAGTCCCAGCTGTCAACTCACGTCTCCCACTGGTACTTTATACTCATGGCTTTAAAAACAAAAGTGTTTTCATGTTTTAAATGCTCATTTACAAACCGTTTCTCATCTCTTGAGTCTTGCAATGTTCCCTCTGAGGCCTCCATGCTCCCAGGGGAATTTTCTCTAGTTTAGGAATAAATAGGAAAGAGGAGGGTGAGAAAAACAACTCTGTTCTGATAAGCTGTCCCAGCCGACAAGCCCTTCCCCTCAGACCCATCTACTTAGATCAATGAACATTTCACTGGCTTAACCAGTTACCTTCATGGAAAAAGAAGGCTGCGATGTAGCCACACATACAAAGAGGTACACAATGTTAAAAAGGCTTCCCACAGATTTCAAGTAAGGCAGAAAAAAAAAGGCCCAGGGGTGATATCTTACCTATTGCAAAACTACCTTCTTCTCTCCCTCTGTTGTTTTTTAAAACAGTCATTCTTTTTGTTACTGTTTCCTTTTGCGGGAAAATGTGACCACATTCCACTACCCATCTCTTAAGCAGAGTCGTCATTGATCCTGTATATTTTTCTACATACGTGTATTCTCTATATGTGAATAGAGGTCAACAAATGTGTAATTGATAATCGTTTACTTTACAGCCATATTTTAGTGCACTGTTTGATTATTCATGTGAATTGAAATATTCATGAAATTTGAGTTCATTTTTGTAGGCCTACTGTTACATTGAACCTACTGGAATATTAATATGCTGTGATGCATACTCTTTTAGAGCCTTCTGTATACAATGTGTGTGTGTGTGTGTGTGTGTGTTAAATTAGTATATCATTAAAATGATCCAGTTTCTGATTATTGAGGGTACTTAAATACTAGCAAAAATATGTTCTTTTAATATCGCTGAGCACGCTAAACCAAAATAATCATATCTATAAAATAATGATGATGATGATATATATAACACTTTATGGTTCACAAAGTTTATGCATAGACAGCCTATTTTCACATACAGTCCCATTTTTCATCCTGAAATATTGGTTCAATTTATTTGTAACCTATTAGTCCCTATGTTAAAGGTATATGGTCATCTTTCATTACCACTTCAGTGATGTAATTATGGAATTATTTCTTTCCAACCCTCTCCTGATAAAATTATGGAAGAAAGTTGGCGGAATTCATTTAACTTACTACATTTTTCTGGCATATGATGAAATACATATCAAATGCCTCCTCTCTTTTCAACCCTCATATATTATTTAGAGCACATTCCAAAACTAAATTGGAGAGGGCTCCAATTTAGAGCCCTCTGGATTGCAAACAGCTACTCCAACTCTTGTCGTTTCTGACCCAGGAGTCAGGGCAAGGAGAGAGTAGTATGTGCAATAGTATTTATGGTCAAAACCCTGAAAGGTCACTTCTTGTCCAACATACAATAAGAGGTTAGACATTGAGAAACCCTACACTGGCAAGGCGACAAGGAAGTAGTATCTGTCTCATTTGCCACTTACCTTGCTGAGACTCAGGAGTGAATGAATGTGGAGATTCTGTTTTTAAGATGAAGAAGTATATGACAGTAGGAGAAAATTGGAAGTGTTTGTTATCCTGGGAGTGTGAGCCCATATCAGGTAGTCAGTATGAGCAAAGGGGCTATCTTGAAAACTAATCGATTTAGGGGCAAAAGCTTAATCCTATAGCTTCCTAGTTAAAAGGAGTAGTATGGTCAATATGGAGTCAGTCCTGAGGCATCTTTTCTATCTTAGCCCCTTTGCACATGTATCTGGGTCTTTAGGAGAGAATAAGCTAAAATTTTTCAGCAAGAAATATTTTTCTAACCAAAAGCCTACAAGGCATGACTGGGAAAGAGCAGCACAGAGAGTGCAACTTCCCAACATCTCCAAAATAGGCATTGTCGTGGAGACAGTTCAGTGATAACACCTGCTTGAGGGGGCCAGGACAGTGTGAATGGCATCAGGACCAGTGTTGGGTTGAAGCCAGCATTAACAGTTGCAAAAAGCACATAGGCAGATGGGAGGGACAATGTGAGCAGAGATGAGTAGCAAGAGAGAACTCAACAGAAGGCACCATCCAAAGTGACAAGACTTTGTAAGTCCAGCCCCAATTCCCACAACCATCCTGTGGGAGGGTGGTTGCTTGAAGAAGTTTTCCAAAGAGAGTTGACCAAATCTCTGAACGAGAGCACAAAGTTGTTACTATGGCAATGTAAAAGTCCATTTATTCAAACTACAAAGGCAAAAAAAAAATACTCCTTTTCTCTCTTCCTTCCAAATTCGATGTGTGACATAGCTTTTCCTTCTCTTATGCACTTGATGTTAACTTTATAAATTTAACAGTACATGATGATTAAGTATAGAGGAGTTATTTTTCTCTAAATTACTAATCTAGAAATTAGGACTCAAAATTGTCTTCTTCTAAGCTTATTATAAAAGCCAAACAATATGAAAATGACTTCCCCTCTTCTTCTACAATTCCTATTTTTTTGTCCCTCAGAATGTTGTAACCCTGTGTTCAAAGCGACAAAAGATGCATCTTTATGTCAATGTTTCAAAATGTCTGTAGTACAGACTTCCACACAAGAGTCAAGTTAAAATTCATTCTCCATGCTTTGAAAGTATAGTATTCTACTAGATGAGTTTGGGTGGATGCAGAACGGTTCAGCACATTTGATTTTTTATTGACTTGGTTATTATGCTGCATGTTCAATTTTTTTAAAACATGACTAAAGACTGTAAAAATGCTCCAGGAATTCATGGATCCAGAAGAATTTGCTGCTCAGCTAAATCCTCCAAGCTACATCTGTATGTATTTTCTAGAACTATTATTTCTTTAATTCCCCCAAATGTTTTGAGTGTTCTGAGACTTGCAGTAATTGAGAAAAGTGGTGATCACAAATAGCAGTTTGCTATTTAAAAACCTTTGACCAAATAAACCTTTTCTGTACCTTCCATAGGGCTGCTCCTCAAAATTTGAAGAGAAAGAAGTGAAGAAGAAAGGGTATTTTTTCTTTCCACAGGACAATGAGATGTCTTTGGGATATATTAGTTGACTTTTATATTTTTATCTCTTTCGCTTAAAGCCAAAGAAGACTTTTAAATCTTGACAGTACCTGGAGTGGATGGAGGGAGTAGGAGGAAGGTTGGCAAAAGTGGGATCGAATCTTAGAAGTAATTGGCTTTACTTATGATTTAACTCTGCGGAAAAATGCTGCAGGAGGCTCAGGTTTTATTGCCATTTTTTATTATTTTTACTTAGTATTGGCTTTGCCCTTAAAATGTCTAACCTCCTTCACTCACCATGATCTTCTCCAGCAAGCAATTGAACACTGCCGATCATGTGATCAGCCTCGGATAAAACCAAGTATTAGCGAAGATTTTCACTTTCTTTTCTCCTCTACCTCCCCCTAACACTATGAGGGTTCTCACATTATAATTTCAAGATTTCTTCCCTTTTCCCTTTTTCATGCTGGCAAAACCTGCTTTTCACTTGTATTAAAACTGTCAAAACTGCCCAAAGGGAAAAAGTATATGTTTTCCCCTTGGTACTGAAAAGAGTGAAGAAGCATATTTTGGCAGTTTCAGAGTAGGTGTGAAATTTTTCACACAGCTCTGCAAGGGAGGTACACAAGACTGGCCCTGTTGAAGCATCTGATATTTCATGGATGGCAATTTCTTTAAAAGGTATGGCCTAGGGCTAAATTAAAAGATGGGGATTTACACTAGAAATGATAGCATTCCACTGAAACAATTGTCAATTATGTGAAAGATGCTGTTGCATATTTAGGAAACAAATGATGCCCCTTTAAAAATGTTCCCCGTGGCAAGTTTTATTATAAAATAAAGATTTGGAGTTACACATCAACAATATTATTTAGCCTACGCAACCTACAACATAACAATGCAAAATATATTAGACTGTGAGGTATCGATTTTACCTGAAAGCGTATCAGTTAGTGAAATGCAGACACCAATAAAGCATCACCAAGGCTGGGTAAGAGATCTCTAGATGTAATTTATTTCTACATTTAAACCAATTACTGCCTTTGCTGCATTTAAAAAGGCAAGGCATATACTCATGGAAGTTTTTTTCTAATTCAATCAAATCAATTACATCGACTTCATATTCCATATTCAACAACAGTCTTACATTAGATTTGACACATTTTGATGACTGTCACATAGTACCAAAGCCAGGCTAAATTCTCTGTATTGTTTTTTTCCTAAAGATTTGGCTTCCCAAACATGGAAATAAGTATTGATTTCATTTTGCACATAATTTATAGGCCAGTCTATTGCTGATTTTAACCCACAATTTGTTTAATAACAATGGAAATTTATTAAATCAGAGCTTTGCTCCCCAACTCCTGATTTTTGTCACAATTTTAGACTGTCTCTGGTTAATAATTGATCAGATTCAAGGGAAAGGAATTGTAACTTTTAATCAACTAAGATTTACATAGACAGTCCTCAACTGCTAGACATCAAGAATGTCTCGATACAACAAATTTTATTTTAATGCACCTATTATATGTAAAAACTCATAATGCATTAAAATAATTACTTGTTTTTTTTTTCTAGCAGGTGTCTGGTATTCCTTTTCCATTCTTGCAAATTTATTGATATTGACCTTTTCAGATTTCATATGTGTTTGTAATTCTTAAATTTCATTGCAGAATCAGTTTTAGAATTATGGAGGACCTTCTGTAATAGAGAAATTCTCCCTAATTTATTATAGCATTTGCTCAAACTTTGGTGGTTTTGTTTTGTTTTGCTTGTTGTTTTGTTTTTGAGAAGACAAGTCTACTTTGTAAGCACTTTAATTTTAAAAGTGGGTTCCTATGGTAAAATGAAATCCTCTTTTCTTCATATTGTTTTTTTAAGAGCAGAATAATATATTTATTGCGAGAAAGAAAGCTTTTGTCCAAGAGAGAGACTGACGGGGTCCTGCGTGGGTTGCCCAGGACCCCGCCTTCTCCAGGGATATTTGTAAGAGCAAAAACCACTAGGTGAGGGAGGTCTAAGGTGGGGGAAAAATGGGAAATCACAAAGTGGGCAAGCAGTGGGATAGAGTTATGGCCAACCAATAAGATTATGAGTAAAATTGCTCAAGTAAGATTGATTAAATTGGGATCCAATAGGGAAGCGAGTCACATAGCAGAGTGGGGCTTTGCCTGTAGGGGGTTGGATTAGTGGCTTCTTCTGGCTTTCTCAAGGTGATCAATACCTATTTAGAATATCAGTTCCTGATGTTACCCTCAGGTGTGGTTGCATTTGTTTTGTCTTTTGTTTTGAGGTCTGGCAGGCAGCAGAGGCCTCTGTCACCCCCATGGTTACAAGGTATCTGGTCTTCTGCACTGGCTTCTTTGAGGGTCTAGCCATGTCTGTCTGCCTACAATATTTCTATCTAACTCAGTTGCCTATGACATTCTCCCCTCTGAAGAAGTACCCCAACAGCTGTGAGAGAGAAATGGGTGATGAAGGATCTGGCCTCTTCAGCCTGAAGGAGGTCGTTGTTGATGGGCACATTTTACACTTAAACTAATTCTGTTTCTGGAGCCATAGGGAATATACCACTTCCAGTTACTATGATCACATATTTATGGAAGTTTGTTCCTACTTCCCTTTGACCTTCATTTATTTATAGTGAAAATCTTTACTCTGTTGGCCTCAAGTTCATAATCTCTTCTCTGGCGTTTTCAGTCACTCTCCTCTTACCTCTTGAGTTTCATACCAATTTTCATGTTCTTCCTTAATAATTTGTCTTCCTTGCCAAATGTTCTGTTATGTACTATTTCCATAAAGAATTAAAACATTTATTCTGATCAAGAAACTAGCTGAAACTGTGGCATGGAATTTTGACATTTGCATGAATCATAATTTAAATCCTGAGAACACCAAGTTCTCAGACCTTGTGGGTGTAGATCCTGTCTTTATTGTGCATCTCAGCATCCACCCCATGCAACCATCAAACCAAAAGCCTAAGAATCAGGCAGGGAATTTCTCAAATGCTCCAAATAGCTGCACATCACTGTAGATTATGACTGGTTGGATTTAGGGAACATTTTTTTGGCTGGGAAAACATTCCAATGGGATAGATTAATCTATGTAAACCACATAGCTCAGCTGAAACTGCTGTTCAGCATTCTAAATTGCCAGCTCCGTCTCCTTTCTGCACAAAAATGCACATTTCTTCCTATAATAAAGATATTTTATAATAGCAATAAGGCAACTCCAGGGTGTGTGGTTATCACGAGATAATCATACCCTAGAGGGATTACAGACACTTGGCTGTGCCTCATAACACCCCATGTGTGTGTTTATCTCATGATAACCACACTCGCTTTTGTATCTTATTGCCTAATTATCCTCTTCTAATGCAAAATACTAATTTTTTGTCTGAAACAATATGTGCAAGGATGCATTGCTAAAAATCACAGGAGAACATTGACAATGCTGCTGTTGCTCGATATTCACTTCTCTTAAGGATACTGATATCCACGATGGAACTTCTCAGACTAATTTGTGGAAATGTGTCCATCTTTGAACAACAAAAAAATATATAGAGAGAGGTCTCTGCTTTACCCACTGATGCTCTAAGACATATTACTCAGACATGTTTCTGTTTTTTATTATAAGATTTCGATTGTAATTGAAAATTTTAAAATGAGCAAGAATTTCAAGCCTGGAAATATAGAAACATGAATTTCATTTGCTTCCAAAAACTCAGTGGCAGCAATTGACTTTAATTTATTGTCATGAAATTTAAAATGAGTATCTCTATACTGCTTAGTCACTCTTCTGTGTATATTTCAACTGCCAACCTTTCAAATTAGAAAATATGTATTAAATTTTGAACATTATAGTAATGTGGTCCATAGAAATACATCAATTCTGAATCATTTTACTAATTTTTATAAGGTGAATTATTGTCTATTATAATTATCTCAATTCCACATAGTAATATTCATTATTTTATTGCATTGTTATATAACAAAACCAATAATAGTTACATGCATAGCTTTCCTATGATATGATCTCAGAAATGAACTTTAAGCTTTTTTTTCTTAGATTGAATTTGTAGATCTTTAGGCATAATGAAGACCCAGAAAAAGGGCTGGGGATCTAGCTCAGCGGTCTAAGTGCCTGCCTGACAAGTGCAAGGTCGTGAGTTCAATCCCTGGTGCCACAAAAAAAAAAAAAAAATGAAGACCCGGAAGAGATCATTAATGACACTGCTCTATTTCATTATTTTAATCAAGTTCAAATTACTTAAACAGAAAAAAAACACCTAATTTTCTAGGTTTTTTTTGTCAAAAGTTAATATCATCTTCTTAAAGTTTTTAAGTACATATATATGTGTGTATATACATTCATAATACATTTATACACATATATAATTATCACGTGTTATATATACACACATGTATATATAAATCACATTTGTGCACATATATATAATCTTTATAAGTTGTTTTGAGGGCTTAAAATAATATAGTCCTATACATTCTAAATTTTAAAACAAAATTTCCTGCAACCTGCACTCACATACCATCTGTATTTTTCATAAAATAATATTTCAGTGCTTATTTCCAGAGAGCATGACCATTACTTTCAGGGCCACTCCTTCTATTTTCTTAACCTTACAAACTCACTTTCCTCTTCCTGGATTCTGACTTCATAAATATCAGTGGGTCAAAATTGCTTCAATTCAATAAGCCTGTTCTTTCTGAACTGTCTGGTTATGTGCTGCTAGACGAGCTGTAGCTCTGTCCCCAGAGTCCTGTTCCAAGGGTACATTCTTGAACTTTGATTTTAAGGATGGATTATCCATCTGCATTTACTAACAGAGATGGCACTAAATCTCAATCTATAAATGACAGGTAGGTACAGCGTAATTATTAGTTACTTGAGGGTAGCAATAAATTGTTTTTAAGGACTAAAGGATAAAAAAAACTTTCGACATTGCTGTTCCATTAACAGAGGGAAAAAATGTAATATTTAGTTAACCCTCAATTATTCAGTGGCAGGTAATTCATGAGAAATACTGTTTTCATGTTTTTAGACACAGGTGTATTTCCTTAGGACCGAAAGGTCTCTTAGAGTTCATCCATGCTAGTCACTTCTTTATATAGCTAAGAAAATTAGACAACACCATCTATTCTATTTACTTGTCTTTCACTAAGAGCAAGAAAGGAAGATCTTTTAAATCAATATCCAAATAACCTGTACCAGACATGATGTTAGCTTGAAATTAAATATACTTAGCTAAAGCAACTCTTTTGAATTAAAGATATGGATTGTTCTCTCTAAGCATGCAGTTGGAGAACAGGAAAGAATAATCTGAAGAGATGAAATTATTGGACAACTTTTCAAAATTTTAAAAGTCTTCTATTTCCTTTTGACTCTGTGAATACATTTCAAACACACAGTTGGAAATTGTTAAGAGTTCACTAGATAGTAAGCAGACATTGGGTTAGGTTTCACTATTACAAAATAGGTAGATGTTAGATACACTAGCACAAGTATTGCTGAAATCATATGAAAGAAATGGGAATAGTCGTAGAACAAATAAATACAAGCCTAAATAAAAGGGATGATCAACTGAAAATAGAGCCAAGTGGCAAGATATAAAGAACAGGAAAAATACATACTATTTTGGGACTTAATGTTAATATTAGTGCTGGAATAAGGAGACTGTGCTGTCACTCCATGTGATTTTAATGGCAATTCGATTTAGTAAGAAGTTAATAACAAAAGACAAACTGAAAAATTACTCTGGAATCTAAATAATATAGCTTCAATTAATATGGTATAAGGAAAAAATAATGGAATAAGGAGAAAAACTACTTTCAACAGAATGATGTGTAAGACTCTAAAAGTATAATTTATAAAATTTAGTAAATTGATGATTTAAAGGATAGCTACTCTAAATTATTATATTAAAGAAGAATTTAAAAATAGTAACTCAAGCACCTAATATAATAAATTGCAAAACATACTTAAATATTGTAAATAAGACTAAACAGTAGAAAAAATTAAAATAAATTTTTAAAATGTATAAAACAGAATATAAAACTGTAGCTCT